>ML259727.1:6310-33838 GCA_005239495.1 Nicotiana undulata | reverse complement strand
AGGGATTTTAGGTAGAGTTGGGTTTTTGAGAATTTTGGGGTGATTCAACCTCAATTTGGGGTTGAACCTTAAAACAAATCATATATTTTGACTCGTGAGGTTATGGGTGATCGGGTTTTGGTCCGAACCTCGCGTTTGGACCGAGCGGGCCTGGGGTCGGATTTTGGTATTTTTGGAAGAATAGTAGAAAATGAATAATTAGGCTATGGGTTTGATTTATTGAGCCATTATTGATGTACTTGGGTTGATTATGTCTAGATAATACCGTTCCGGAGTCGGATTCTAAAGGAAAGGCTGTGATCGGGGCTTGACTTGCAATTTTTAGAGCCGAGGTAAGTGTTTGGCTTAACCTCAGCTTGAGGGATTAGGTATAGAGTCTTATTTGCTATGTGCAACTCATGTCCAACGTATAGGCGTGGTGACGAGTGCCTATGCGTTGCGGTCAAGTATGCCTGTGAGTCAATTGTGATGAAATTTGCTATGTTCTTAATATTCCCCGCACTATGAGTAAATTATGAATTAAAAGTGATACTTGATGTTGTTTCATGACGTGGAGAGTTATTGAGTTATTTGTTCCAGTTGAGGCTTACACTGTTGAAATTGTATTACTGATGCGAGGTTGGTTATAGCTGAGACCCTTGGCGGAAATTTGTTGATGTTGTAAATGATGATTTCTCCTTGCCGGAGCAATAGAATTGTATTGAGTATTTCCATGCACTTGATACTTCGTGTTGTTGACTTTCATATTATTGTTGCCTTGTGTTTTTTATTTATTTATTCGTCGCACGAGGGGACATGTCGTGCTGACTGAGTGTTATTATATATGCACGAGGGGACATTCCGTGCCGAGTGATTGTAAGATTATGCACGAGGGGACATTCCGTGCCGAGTGTTATTATATATGCACGAGGGGACATTCCGTGCCGAGTGATTGTAAGATTATGCACGAGGGGACATTCCGTGCCGAGTGTTATTATATATGCACGAGGGGACATTCCGTGCCGAGTGATTGTAAGATTATGCACGAGGGGACATTCCGTGCCGAGTGTTATTATATATGCACGAGGGGACATTCCGTGCCGAGTGATTGTAAGATTATGCACGAGGGGACATTCCGTGCCGAGTGTTATTATATATGCACGAGGGGACATTCCGTGCCGAGTGATTGTAAGATTATGCACGAGGGGACATTCCGTGCCGAGTGTTATTATATATGCACGAGGGGACATTCCGTGCCGAGTGATTGTAAGATTATGCACGAGGGGACATTCCGTGCCGAGTGTTATTATATATGCACGAGGGGACATTCCGTGCCGAGTGATTGTAAGATTATGCACGAGGGGACATTCCGTGCCGAGTGTTATTATATATGCACGAGGGGACATGCCGTGCCTTTCCTGTTCATTATATGTTTGAGAAGCTATATTTCTGCCTTGTCTTTACGTTTCATTTATTACCTTGTACTGTTATGCTAGCATACTGTTACCCTATCTCCCCAGCATGTTCTCCCCGTATCTGTCTTACTTGCTTATTTCTGTTGCCATTTTTCCTGCTATTATATAAAATTGCACAGGTACATATGTTGTGTTGGTCCTAGCCTCGTCACTACTTCGCCGAGGTTAGGCTCGACACTTACTCAGTACATGGGGTCGGTTGTACTGATGCTACACCTGCACTTCTTTATGTTGTGCAGACTACGCAGCCGGACCCGGAGATCACTGACGATCGGAGCATCTCATTCAGTCACACAGGAGACTCGAGGTAGACCCGCAGACGTTCGTGGGCCTTGACGTCACCTTCTACTTTCCACTTTCAGCTCTGTCTTACTTTGTATTTCAAAGATAGTCTTATGTATTTATTTCAGACCTTTTGTTTGTAGTAATCTCTTAGATAGTCCGTGAGTATGTGACACCAGTTCTGGGATTCGTTTATGGGTTTTATTTCGAAAAGTGCTATGTTGTATTTTGGGGTATTTTGTTAAATTTCATATGGCGGGCCATCGAAGCCTTAGTTATCTTGTTCGTATTTGTTGTTAATGAGTGTTATTTAGTTCAAATGTTGGCTTGTCTAGCGGGTTTAACGTTAGACGCAGTCATGGCCCGAATGTGGGATTTTGGGTCGTGACATCATGGCGCTCATGTAGGTGGCCCCAGCATTCTTCTAACTAAATGACATCATTTTATAGATATATATTCACTATAGTGTGATAAAGGCAGTCTTTTCGGCGTCCTTTTCATCTATCCAAATCTGGTGGTATCTCGCGAAACAATCCACATAGGATTGAGGTTCATACTTAGCACAATTATCAATTAGTATGTGTATGTTGAGCAACGAGATATCATCCTTAGGACTTCCTCTGTTCAAATCTCGGTAATCGACACATACTTTAGCTTCCCCATATTTCTTTTGAGCTGGCACAATGTTGGCTAACAAGGTCGGGTATTTGACCATTCGGAGAACCTTGGCTTTGATTTGATTGGTGACCTCCCTTTTATCTTCAAAATCATGTATGGCTTGAACTTTCTGAGCTTCTGCTTTACCGGAGGACACATGGGATTGGTGGGTAGCTTGTGAGCTACTATGGATGTGCTCAAACTAGTCATATCGTTGTACGACCATGCAAAGATGTCCTCATACTCCTTTAGGAACCTGATATACCCTTCTTTATCTGACAGTCATAGATGAATGCTTATACGAGTTTCCTTGATTGTTTCAGAATCCCCTAAGTTTAACGACCTAAGTTTCTTCCATATTAGACTTCAGTTTGTTTTCAAAATTCTCTACTTCTTTGACGATTTTCTCAGGTATTATATCATCTTCCAGATCTTCCGAATCACTGTCCTTATGTTGTGTTATGTCATTACGTGTCACAGTTGTAGGTTCATCGGGATATGTAATAATTATGCTGAAAAGAATGTAGAAAGATAATAATAAATATGAAAAACAGTAATGCATTAAAACTTTAAAATGTTATCAAGTACGACTCGATGTCTCGAGTAATTATTTTAAAACAAAATACCGAAAATGTCTTAAATTCTCAAAACTATTGAAAATAATTCATGCTAATTTGCAAGGCTACCCAGGAACTCGGCGAGCCTGGGACGGTCCATCAATCTAGGTTTTTAGAACAACTCCCTCTTCCATTATCTGAATGGTAAGGTATTCCTCCTCCTCCTCCTCCTCCTCAATAATTACACTGCAGACCAAGTCTTCTTCATCTAGAAATAGCTTCCTCATGCCGGCTTAAACCTCATCTTCCTCATATCCCCACATCATGTCAGCCTGATGGAATGTCTGGTACAAAGGTGGTGCGGGTTGTTCCAACAGATAATAAGGGGCACGCCATGGCACTATCCAATCCTGATATTCTTGCCATGTATATTCATATCCGAGTCCAAAGGTCATACCATGATACTGTGGTTGTACGAGTTTGGTGATCCCCTGAAGCTTTTTTCCAAGACCCTTGCATGGTTCATATCCCGTCCACAACAATATGCTTTCTATCTTCTTTCTCCACCATCGATCCTTTTCAATTGCATGCACTCGTTCCATGCGGTGATACGTTTCTCCGCCCAACTTCCTCCTATTTTCGATGACTAGATTGGTCTGATTGTTGTAGATGGGGTTTCTCCCATCTCAATGAATGATCGCCTCCTGATGATTCTACTCGAACTTCACAGTCTGGTGTAGATTTGAAGCCACTACCCCGGCTGCATGTATCCATGGTCGTACCAACAATAGATTGTAAGTAGTAGATATATCTAGCACTTGGAACTCAACATCAAACCAAGTTGGACCCATCTATAGATCGAGGTTGATTTCTCTGAGATCCATCGAATGCCTTCACATTCATGCTTCCCATTCATTCTCGTGAAGGCCTTTATCCAATCTCTTAGAGTGGTCAGTTGGCATATGTTCAGAATTGATCCTCCATATATCAAGACCCTAGCGATGAACTTATCCTCGAATAGAAATGTAATGTGCAACGCCCTGATGTGACTCAGTCCTTCTGGTGGTAACTCATCTTCTTGGAAAGTGATTTTGTGGCTCTCCAGTACCTGTCCGACCATGTTATCCATCTCTCCACTAGTGATGTCGGCGGATACATAAGCTTCACTTAACACCTTCATCAAAGCATTCTTGTGCGCGTCTGAGTTTTGCAACAGTGGTAAGATAGATATCTGAGCAGGAGTCTTGTTCAGGTGGTCAACAACAGAGTACTCCCTTTCTTGTATCTTCCTCCAAAGATCGGCATTGCCAGTCACAACAACATGCAACTTAGGTGCATCATCCTTGCTCGTTCCTCCCAGATTCTCATGTGTGTAAAATCTGTCAGTCCTAGTCATACCTTGCGTGTCACCTGTTTCTTCCATTTTGGATTTTCCCTTTCTCCTTGCTTCCGCAACATAATCCTACGGGATGGCATCAGACTTGTAAGATGGTGTGGGAGCTACCATTATAGTGAAGGTGTAGCTACCTTAACTTCAAATGGCGCCTGGGCTTGTACACTAATTGGCGTGAGGGTGGACAGAGATGTTTTAGGAGTGTATCCCTCTCAAATGAGTCCAATGGGCCCTTTCTGATCCCACATCCTCATCAATTTTGTTGACCCAAGTCACTGCATAGTTTTGAAGATTGACAAAGTCTGACCAGTTGAACCAGGTCCATCAGAGCACACATACTTGAACTGAATTGCTGGCACATAAACCGTATATACATAGGCAATAAACGTGATTGTGAAGTATCAATGAGCCAAGAGATTGTCTCCTAATGTGAAAAGGTTGCAAACTAATAAAGAGGATAGAAGTTGAATTCAGCAAGGACAATAACAAAGGAAGGAAGTTGAGTTTAATTCGAACTCTTTCACCCAGTTAGAGTTGTAATAGAATTGAACGACAAACTCAACTACCGACTCTATAAATACTTGAAGTATTCCTGCTGAAATTTTGGGACGCACAAGTACTGAAGTGAATCAAGATCTGAAAGCAAAATTCCCAGAGTTATTTTGCAAGCAGAATTATTGTGCGATACAAAGGCTACAGATCAGCTAGAAGAATCAGTTCCATCGTTTGTGTTTTGAGTCTAGTTGATTGTAGTAGGAGTTTTAACATTGTATCTTTTCAGTTTTCTTATAAGAAATTGTAATAGGTACACATTGTTCAAGTTAGAGTTAACTTGAAGCTTGTAGAAATTAGCTAGAGGCTAGTTGATACGAAGGGATTAGAGTTAGTCCTAGGATTACAAAGGAGTTTATTTTGTAAGTTCGTTTGGCTAAGAGTTTTTAGTGAAGAGTTTGAGCAAATCCTACTGAAGAGTAGGTCGTGGTTTTTTCACCTTTTGAGCAAGGTGTTTTCCACGTAAAAAACTCTATGTTTTTACTTTACTGCTTTTATTATTCTGCACCAGTATAAGTTGGAACATAAAGAAGAACCAGGTTCTTCTTGTGAGACAACACTCGAAAAATTGGGTACCACACATTTAACCTATATTCTTATGTGGTATTGACGTCTAAAACATCAGTTTCTATCACGTTCACTCCCCCACCTCTGTGATCCGGGAGAAGGTTGTCTTGAACATTTGGTGCAGCTTCCTTTACTTGTATAACCTTAGTGTCGATCGATGTCTGAATCAAGTCTTTCAACGTGCGATATTCCTCAATGGTAAAACCCTTCATGCATGAATGATAAGCACATGTTTTGTGGGGGTTGATCCATTGGGAGGGATTTCCCACAACATTAGCAGGAATAGAGGTGACGTAACCAACAGCCTTCAGTCTCTCATACAGTTGGGCTATGGGTTCAGTAATTCAGTTGTATTATCTAGGTGGTCTGTGGTCGAAATTTGGACATGGCTTTAGGTATTTTTGGAGGGCGGGTGGATGTGAATGGTAATATAAAGGTTGAGTGTTTTAGGTATGGTGGGTAGGTACAGAGTATTGGTATTTTGTTGGTGAGGGTTGATATGTGGGTGGAGGTGTATGGTATGGGGGGGGGGGTGACTTAGTTCCTTGGGCTACCATCACAGCGCCCACTTCTTTATTCTTTGAGATACCTCCTAACTGTAAGGCTTTATTCGTGGCTTGCAGTGCCTCAAAATTAATTACCATCCCTCTCTTGATTCCTTCTTGTATTCGTTCCCCTATCTTGATGATGTCTGAGAACTTATGATTTTCGATGACCGTCAATTGTTCATAATATTAAGGATCTTATGCTCTAACAAAGAACGTGTTCATTTATTCTTCTTCGAGTGTTGTCCTTACCTTATCTCCAACGATTAGCATACTCGCGGAAGGTTTCTGTCGGCTTCTTCTTGAGGTTTTGAATGTAGAACATTTCATGCGTGTTTTCTGTGTTGGATCTGAATCTATCCATGAAATCTGATGCCATACTCACCCAACTAACCCACTTCTTTGGGTTTTGACTGATATACTAAGACAAAGTGTCTCCTGTAAGGCTTCACATGAACAGTTTCATCCGGATTTGTTCATTCTTACCCACTCCTAAAAGCTTGTCACGGTATGTTCTCAGATGCACCTTCGGATCACCAGTACCATCGAACATTTCGAACTTGGGAGGTTTGTACCCCTCCGGAAGTTCCACATCTGGCTGAATACACAGGTCATCATAGTTTAGACCTTCAACTCCTTTCCCACCTTCAACACTCTAGACTCTCCCTATGAGCTTCTTGAGTTTCTTTGCCATGTTTCTAATGAGCAGGTCCTTCTTAGTTTGTTCGGGTATATATAGGGTTTGTTGTGCGGTATGGGTTAAGGTTTCTAAATATATCGGATTGATTTGATGAGTTCTTGGAACTTGGGTATACTGGAGGTCGTTGGTCGAGTTTTAGGGCTCAGGAGTAGGTTGTGGTGCGTTTTGGGGAGTGTGATAAGTGGTGGTTTGAGGGTATTGAGTTGGATGATGATGGTGTTCTTGGGGGACTGGAGGAGGGTTAAGGTTCTGGGGAGGTGCGGGATTATGATAGTGGTGTTGTGCGGGAGAATTCAAAACTATGGGTGGTGGATTTTGATTTTGTGGTAGTATTTGGTTCTGGGTAGCCGGGTTTTGCTGGTTGTTATCGGGAAAATTGAGAGTAAGGGAGAGGTTTGCCAGATTTTGGACCTGCTCAAGCTCGCCCTGTAGTTCCAGAGATTTCTGTTCCAGACATAAGACCAACTCATTCTACCCCGGAGTACTTCTGCCATCTGAAGTTTGAAAATTTTCTGCCGCGGTACCATTGTCTTTATCGATACCGCTTAAGTCATCCATTTTTTCTTTGCCCTTACTTCTACTTTTCAGGTCGCTAGGTGGAGGAGGAGGTGGAGGACCTCTGGATTTAGAGCCCGATTGGATTTGCTTAAAAAAGTGGCTTTTCAGCAGAAATAGCTTTTAAGCCAAAAAGCAATAAGTTGGGATTACCCAGCTTCTTGCTTTTGACTTGTTTTAAGCTGTTTTTAACTTATTTTAAGCACTTTCGGGTTTGCCAAACACTGAAAAAAGTTAAAAAGAACTTAAAAGCTGATTTGACCAGCTTAAAAGCCAATCCAAGATCCCTCTTAGTGTGGTATGCTGATGATGCCAGTATGTACGAACGAACCGTTGGGAACGGGAAGTAATCAAAAAGAAAGAAAAAGCAAAAGATAATCAAGTCAGTAAGGTGAAATAAAAGAGTGTTCGCAATTTTTAAAAATGTTTCACAATGTCGTGTAATAACTCGCGTCCTAATTTGGGAACCTCATTGTGCCTGAGGTAGGCTTAAGCGACACATAGGCTTTGGATAATATTAGTGCCAACATTCGCTTCATTTCATTAAAGTTAAAATGAGTCAAAACAATTTTTTACTAAATCGACAATAATATAATAAAGTTACTAGTGGCATTTAGCCTTATTACATCGAAATCTAATATAAACTAGAAAGCAGTAAAGAACATCATCTCCTAATCTACCGGACCTTGAAGGACCTTCTCTATGTTTGTCTCTTTTGACCCCATCAATCAGATATCCCAGATCGCGCATATCCAACAGTAAGTAAGCTTTTGCCAGATTTCCTCCTTCATCGTCGTTCATGTCTTGACAATTCGAGAGTCTCTTTCTCATCTTCCTTTCTAGCTCCATCAGTCATTGTTCCAGGTGTTCCAATCTTTCTGTTGACATAGTGGCAATCTCCTTCCATTCCATTATTGCTTCCATATTTACTTTGTGTTGCTCCAGATGTTTAACTTCGAACTCGAACACCCTTTTTGCGTAGCCTCTTGTACTTAACTTGTGCCTCATCCACTTCATCTATGATCCTATCCTTCATATTGATTTTGAAAATCTAGGACATTTTGATTGCTTGTTGAAAATATCGTGAAGGTTGCAAGATATTATGTTTTAAGACTCAAGGTAGTAATTGACCATTTTATCGCATTATGCATAGACAACCTTTTTCTTTTTGCATATACATATATATTTCACTGAAGCATTTTTTTCTTTTCCAACGATGTGAGCGATTTTCAACGCTCTTGATTGACATTGAAATATTTCATAGGGAAATGATATACCATCCCCGTTTTAGACGTACAATTGATTCACAGATCAAACCCTTAGTGTAAGATAAAGATAAGTGATAAAACAGATGCGATGTTATTATTATAAACTTGTAGGGGCTTTAGGCCTAAGTACACAGGTCAGACGAAAGGGTGACCCAACTCTAACATAAAGATACACTTTTAATGGGCTATGTCCCTTATACGTAGCTTCCTAGACATGACTTATTCAACCTCATGCTATGGGATGGGGCGATCTTGCTCCTCGAGCCTTGGCGGATGCCTTCCTGCTATATTTTTGTTTTGGAAGATCTTCTTGTGATGTATGTTCCTAGTGTCGATTTTGCATTTGCGACTTTGAGCTTTGCTTAATGTAGTCCCCTAGTGTGAAAGTGGTATCTACCATCAATAGTTTGATTATCTTCTATAGGGCGCTTGGACGTTTGTTATTTTCTCCATCTGATGGTCTTGTTCCTGTAAAAGGAAGCAAAAGAGACGAGTAGTGTTCTTCTTAGATGAAGACGACACCGAAACCCTTTTCAGTCAGACATTTTATAGGATGTATTAGAAACAATAATGCATGTATTAGCTCTGGTATTATTAATCATTTGTTTGATACACCTCTTCAACCTAAGTATAATCAGTACAATTCGTTCTACACTTTATTTGGTATTATCCTATGTATAATTAATACATAGCAAACCATAATAAGCAATACCAAGACTATTAATACATGCATAATCATGGTTAAGGAAAAACATTTCCTTGAAATTCCTCAAAGCTAAAGAGTATAGAGTGTATTTTTGTAATAAATATTTTTTTTAGAAATTAGACAATGCAGAGCTTTTTTAATACACTAATCCAAATAGTCATAAAAAAGAATTCCAGCATAGCTAATATCAATAAATTAAATCACTGCATTACTAATATATCCTATTTTATATTATTCTTATACACCCTACCAAACGACCCCTTAGAGGTTCCGTAATATTGTTGATAGTCAGTGTAGCCATCATTCTAGCATAGTAGGCTTTTTGTTTGTCATCTAAAAATGTAAGTACATATATAAGAAAGATAGTTTGTAATGCGTGCATAAGGAAGCAGATAAGACCTTTGCGATTCTAGAAATACATTATTTCAGGTGGACTACATTCCAATTTGATTTCATGGGATTTTCATCCATCACTTTGAGCTTGTAGGATCCTTTCTCAGTCACTTCTACGATCTAGTATAGTCCTTTCAGTTGGATCCAATTTTTACTACATTCAGTTCCTGTGTTGCCGAGAATACACTCCGAAGTACGTAGACCCTAGTCTTGAAGTGTTGAAGAATGGTTTTTTTATTGTAATATTTCTCGATCTTCTACTTCTAGGAAACAATTCATACTATGGAAAATTCTCGGCATCCCTAAAGTAAATCAAATTCTCCAGCTAGCATTTTATTGTTTCCCATCTTCTGCAGCATGAGTAAACCTTTGGCTAGGTTCCCCTATTTCTACCGGGATGAGTGTTTCTGCAGCATATACCAGGGAAAAGGAGGTTTCCTCGGTGCTAGATTTTATATTTATCTTATAGGCCCTAAGTACTTCGTGCAGTTCATCCGACCAATTCCCCTTAGCTACTTCCAGTCTCTTTTTTAATGAATTTCGCAAGGCCTTGTTAGATGGTTCTGCTTGTCCCTCTGTTTCGGAATGGTACATGGTAGAGGTATCCCTCTTGATTTACCATTCTTCATAGAATTCTATTATTTTGCTTATGACAAACTGCAGCTCGTAATCACAGGTTATTTTCTTTTGGTACTCCGAATATGCAGATAATATTCTTCCTTATGAAGCTTTTGACTTCCTTTTCTTCGATCTAGCAAATGTGTCTGCTTTCATCCATTTAGAAAAACAGTTAGCAAGGACTAGGAGAAATCTTACTTTTCTCGAGGCTTGTGATAGTGTTCTCATAATATCCATCCCCCATTTCATGAAGGGCCATGGAACTAAAACTCAATGAATAGCTCCACAGGTTGGTGCATCATTGGGCGAATCGCTGGTATTTCTCACATTCTCTTGCAAAATCTGATGCATCTGGTTTCATCTGGGGCTAGAAGTAACCAGCCCTTAACAACTTTTGAACCAAGGATCAATGCCATGTATGGTTTCTACAATTTTTTTCATGAACTTCTCGCATCACATAATAGGTATCCTTCAGGCCCAAACACTTAACTAGTGGACCGTTGTAAGTTCTTCGATACAAATTGTCGGATACAAGGAAATATCTGGCGGCCTTGTCAAAGCTTTTGAGATATTTTCTTATCTTCTGGCAATGTTCCGTTCTACAAATAATCAATGATTTCACCATGTTTTTCCTACCATATGAGCTATGGTTACCTTATCCAACTGCTGATCTATGGTGGAGTAGGATAGACATCGAATTTTTCCTCGATTCAATGATTCTTGAAGCTTCCCCTAGCGTGGACAGGGCATCAACTTCGTCATTTTATTTCCCGGGGTATTTGAGTGGCCTTCCATTCCTGAAAATGACCAAGGAGGGAAGTGACTCTGTTTAGGAACAACATCATATGCGAGTCTCATGCCTCATAAGCCCCTACACTTTGTTGAATACTAGTTGTGAGTTTCTTTTCAATTCTATATGTTCTACTCCTAACTCCCTTGCTAATTCGAGACCCGTGATCAAAACCTCATACTCTGCTGCATTGACAATTATAGAATGTCATTTAATGGATTGTCGTACTATTTTGCCGGTAGGGTTAATAAGTACGATTCTCAGACCAGATCCTTTGACACTCGAGGAGCAATTAGTCATAGGGTCCAGAGCCCTGGCTCTGCTTTGAAAGAAAAAATCACTTCTTTCTCAGATTCTAGGAGTACATCGCACTAAAGTCAACAACAAGGTCGGATAGTACTTACAAGTTGATATGTTTTATCAAATGTACTTAACTCGACTTTCCATTTGGAAATCCTTCCTGAAAGCTCCGGTTTATGAAGAATGTTTCGTAGGGGAAAAGTGGTCACCATAGGGATAAGTGACATTGAAAGTAAGTCCATAGTTTCCGGGAGGCTATTATAAGTGCTAAATCTAACTTCTCAAGTTGAGGATACCTAATAGATAATAACAAATGCAATCTTATGCGGCAGTAGTTTTTAAGGATTTTGCACATTCAAGTGAGCTCCAAAAATCTGATTGTTAGCAAGCATAAGTAAATTGATTCCAATAAATATTCGACATGCTCTTGTTTCTCATGACATGAATACTTTGAATGCTATTGATAATCTTAATAATAGATTAGCCATTACCTCCAAGCCTATTAAAGCAGTGTCCAAGAGACATGAACTAGAGGCCTAATTATCAAGATGCAATCCTACTGAAGCTTTTGGTATTGATATGGGACAAGGTTTCTATGATGAAGGGGAAGAATATGACCTACTAGATGAATTAGTTAACAATATAGCTAAGTATGGAGACCTTACACCTAGACAACTCGAAAGTGGCTCCAACAAAAATTAAAAGAAGACACATGAAAGGCAACATAGTTGGAATGACAAGGTGAGACAGGAGCTTGCCATTAGGAAACTCCCAATGAGAGTTACAACTCAAAAAGGGATTGCCTCTACTACCTCCAAAATATCCAATAGGTCAAAGAAGAAATGATGAAGTTTGAAGACATCTTGAAGATGTTGACGAAGAAGTCAAAGTGCTACAAGTTGAAGAATTCACAAAATTAAGGAATGAGGGGCCTGATACTAGCTTTTTACTTGTCTAATTCTACCATTTTATTAGTATTATCATTTGTAATATTATCATAGAATGTGTTATAAGCTCTATAATTAGCATATAATATTTAATTCTTGCTAGTATTTGAGGTTGTTCATGCCTCGATAAAAATTTTAAGGTAAGGTCTAGCATAGTAGTTGTTGCTTATCCAATTTGCCTTTTGGAGATACCCCAATTGGCTATGAGATCATTCACCTCGTGAGATGTTTGAGAACTTAGGAATGATCATCTTGCCAAGGCAATAAATGCCACACTATTATTGCTTTTGCCCCCGTGTAATTTTCCAATTATTGTTTTTCTTTTATGATTAATAAAATTAACCCTAGGCATACTGCCTAGTGGATTTGCCAAAAAAATGTATAGGATACCTAGTTTCGGCATCTATAAGTGCCTTACTAACATAATAGATAGGGGATTGTGTACCTTTGTCTTCTCGTACCATCACGACATGCATAATAATTTCAGACACGGCCAAATATACCAGTAGTTGTTCTTCCGGTTATGTCTTGGACAAGAGTGATAGCGTTGACAGACATCTTTTCAGATCCCGTAGTGCTTGTTGACATTCAGAAGTACGCTCGAAGTCTTTATTCTTATTTAATGCTACAAATATCTTGTGACATTTCTTTTTGAAGAACGAGATATGAACCGGCCGAGGGCTGCTATCCATTTGGTTAGCCTCGCCACCTTTTTTGGTTTTTTGAATACTTCCGGAATCTTATCAATGGCTTTTACCTACGCATGGTTAGATTCTATTGCTAAATTTGAGACTAAATAACCAAGAAACTTAGCTGAGCCCATTCCGAAGGCCCATTTCTCCGGGTTCAGCTTCATGTTATATTTTTGGAGAATGGCGAACACTTCTTGTAGGTGGTCCAAATGATCATCTGCTTGGACTAACTTATACTTTTATGGATTCCCATATGTGATGTTTGAATATTTGGTAACGAGCCTTTGGTATGTTTCCCTGACATTTTTTAACTCAAATGTAATGACGTTATAGATATACATTTCCATATCAGTTATGAAGGGAGAATTTAACCCAAAAACTCGGTAGATCGTGTCCAGCTGTCGAATTAATGAGTCGATCAATGTTTGGCACTGGGAAAGAATATTTCTGATAAGCCTTGTTGAGGTCTTTGTAGTCGACACACACCTTCCTTTTACAATTTTACTTGGGAACTACTACGTTGTTGGCTAAACAATTAGGTATTTTACCTCTCGGATGAATCTGTTGTTAAGCAGTTTGGCTACTTCTTCCTCCACAATTTTATTTCTCATGTATCTAATATTTCTCTTCTTTTGCTTAATGGAGTGGAAATTAAGATTGACATTCAGCTTATGATTCACTACCTCCAATGTGATTCCTTTTATGTCTGCGTAAGAATAAGCAAAATAATTGGAGTTATCACATAAAAATTCAATTAGCTTATATTTTTGCTCGAGGGTCAGACCCCAACTAATATAGACCTTCCTTTCCGATCAATGGACGAATAGGATCACTTCCTCCAATGCTTAGGTTGTTGAATCGGCAGCGCTAATTTTTTCTAATTCCACAACTCGTTCCCCAGGAACTAATTTGTCTTGAACCGGTATAGGTTGTCGTATAGAGATTTATTTGTCTCCCTTTTTGGGAAGTACTATCGACTGTGATTGAAATGACTTCCCCGAATATTCTTTGTTCTCCTCGAATTTCTCTGATCCCCCATGGTGAATAAATTTATTACTTGGTGCAAGATTGAAGGTACCTCATCCATATCATGTATCTACGAGATTCCTAGGATGTCGTTGTAGGCCATGTCTCCAGCTACTTCTTAGAATAGAGTATATCGTGTTACCCCTTCTAGGAAGGTCCTAAGGGTAATCTCTCCTTTAGTCATTTCACTGGACTTATTAAATCTGGAGAGTAGTAGTGATTTTGGAATGATCCCTTCCTCAAGTTGCATCTTTATAATCACTCGCATTTGAATGATATTGGCCAAGATACCTGGGACAACTAAAACACGTCTAACATCAGTATCAATGATTCATAAAGTAATTAACTATCCGTCATTGTGTGGCATGAGCAATCCATCCGCGTCCTTGTCGCTAAATATGATTTCTTCCCCGGACAGAGTTTTCCGGTTATGCTTCTCGTGAGTAATGGATACCTTTGAGAGCTTCTTCGAGGATATGTATGCGACACCATTTACTACTTTGCCTCCAAAGATGCATTAACCACACATTTTGAAGATAGGGCCCAAGGTGGTTCCTCCTTTCTCCAGTTCTTCATGTATAATTGCTTTCCTTTTTCGCTGAAAAGCTTAGTAAGGTACCCCCACTTGAGGAAACGTTCCACTTTGCTTTGTAGGTAGTTTTTTGGCAGTGGTTATTATGGAACTCACACCTAAATCCCTGTCTATATTTATTTGGGTCCATTCTCATCACTTTTGGCCACCTAAATTTGTCTCCCCTCTCTCTTAGTACTGCCACTAGATCGGTGGTGTTGTCGTTGAAATTATAATCGTCTAACTTTGAATGAAAATGATATTCACTGAATTTTTAATGTTTTCAGTCGATGAAATCTCAGAGCGACTCCATTTTTTCTTGTATGCGTTAGAAGATGTCCTCCACTTGTTTATTCAAATTTTGGGTTCTAGAGTGGGCCTTGATGAATGCATCTGCAAGTTCAACAAAAGAACTAATCTAATTTTTAGGTAACTAGGTGTACCAGGTTAGTGCTCCCTTTGTCATGGTCTCTTCTAAGTTTTTGATGAGCACTGATCCGATCTCATCCTTCATGAGGTTGTCCCCATGATTTTGATCGTATAAGTTATGAAGTGGTCATGTGGGTTCCAGGTCCCACCATATTTTGGGATGTCCGGCATTTTGAATTTCTTAGGGATAAGTAGTCGTGTCGCATTTGGCTTCCACGGTCATACTGAGTACTTGCTAACATCTATGCCTTTGATAACATGCGAAACCTTGGGGATCTACTCAATCCTCTCGTTCTGCTCCTTGATCTATTGTTTCAAGGTTTAATATATGTCACTCAACATTTTTAGACATACCTGACCCTCCAGCCACGGGATTATCGGGAAACCCCAAAGCCTTGAGAAATGAATTAGGGGTGTCCGTGACCGGAGTCACACCTATCAGCCAGGTTGGAGTGTCATTACAGTTGTTACTTCCTGCAATACATCAAACACCATGCCCATTTTTGCATTCAAGCTCTATTATTGAGCCATGTCGGATTTCAAGGTTTCTCCATTCTATTCTGTGAAGTTGTGGGTTGGCAAGTCCATGTGAGAAGGCACATCATTGGATTGTGAGCATCCATTCCAAGTACTGTCTCTTTGCTCGGTACGACCTCCTTACTATCTGGGACCTAGCTTATTGCCCATAGGCATGACCTATTTTCCCTTAAGGGTCTTGGAGTCCCTTGGGTGTCCACTAGGTTGTGTGGCTTTACTCTAATCTATTGGTTGAACGTTCTTTGTAGTCATTCTGAGTCACAAAATGGAATGAAGATCAACAGAGAACTAAAAGATAAACCTCATAATGAGAATAAAAGCTCTGAATAAAACGCCTAATTTCTAGGGCCCAAGAGCTATGAAAATGAAAAAAAGTGTCAAAGAAACTATCCAACAACTTCTCTCTCCTAAACCCTAAACTCACCTGCGACCCTCCCATGGCAGCAACGGCCAGTGACCAGCCACCACCAGTGGTTGCACTGGCTCCCCAACCTCCCCTCACTGTCGCCCAACCATCTACAACCACAAACAACAATCCTCAACACATAAAATAATGCAAAATCTTAAAACCTACTGCCATTAATGCCTTATGCAAACCCTAGCTACATTACCATTGAAACCAGTTGAGTTCCTTCACGGAGAACTAGTTGTGAAGTGGACGAAACAAGAAGTAAAGCAATCTATAGTACAACAAGGGCTTTAACTTGCAATTCTTGGGAAATTTTCATATGGATAGCCTGTTATTAGTGAATTACGTAAAGTAATTCAAATTCAATGTGAGATTAAAGGCCATTGTTCAGTTGGTTTAATTGAAGATAGTCATGTGTTGATTATCCTGTCATTATTGGAGGACTATGTTCTTCTTCTTTCAAATCCAGCTTTTGTTTAAAAGCTCAGTCAGACATGTGGCAGATGCGTTTACAAAATGGAATCCATGGTGAACACCCGATGAAGAGACTCCCATTGCCATAGCCTAGATCAGCTTTCCAGAATTGCCTCCTAATTTCTTTGGCAAGGAATGTGTATTTTCATTAGCTGGTGCAATTGGTAATCCACTACATGTAGACCTAGAAACTCAAAATGGGACTAGACCTAGTTTTACTAAGGTGAAGGTGGAAGTTAACTTGTTAGGTAAGTTCTCTCATCATATTAAGATTGTGGAAGAAGATGATGAATCTGGGCCAGAAGAGTTTAAATGGATTAGGATTAAGTATGATTATATGCCAAAATATTGCAAGCCATGCAAAAAACAAGGTCATAGTGAGGCAGAATGATGAGTAATTCATTCTAAATTACATAAGAGATTTGATGAATATGTTGAGGATCAAGGCAAGGAGAAGACAGTTGTGGTGAGTACTGAAGAAATTGGTACAGCTGCAAATTCAACAAAGGTGCTAGCAAGTGGAAAGGTGGTTGGTAAGAAAGCTACTAATCATGCCAAGCAGGAATGGATGCGAGCAACGAAGAACAAATACCAACGGGATAATAGGGGTCACATTGTTGATAACAAACAAGGAAACTAAGCTAACATGGGTAAAGGGAAGGCCAAACTTGAGGATGTAGCAACCAAGAACAAGTTTAATGCACTAGAGGTTAAGGAAGTTCATCAACCTACTCTACAAATTACTGAAGGCAAAGGTGAGGATCATAGCAATGGTAAGAATAAGGAACATGGGGAAAAGCAATCCATGAAGGAAAAGGAAAAGGAAAAGGAAGGCAGTACTGGAGTGTCAAGCCCTAATCCTAAGGCGTCTAGGGTTAGCGTTGGGAAAGATGCTAATACTAAACCAGCTGGAGAAGCTAATCAACATGAACTTAAGCGTGTGAAGAAGGAAGCAGTTGAGAAAGTGTTGGAAAATCAGCACATTAGGAACTTAGATAAGGCTAATTCTATTGTTCCTAGTGATCAAAGTACTGATGAAAGGGCTAATAAGGAATCCTCAATCGACTGGGTTAATATAAGGTATGGAACTAGCAAAGAGGAGCTAAGGCAATCCAATGTGACTACAAACCAATCATGCAATGATATTCCACCTCAAACATTTGCAGATTCTGGGAAGATTGAGGACCTTGATGAGGTAAAATCAACAAAGGTTTTATGGAGTGATGCAATAGAGGTGGAAGATGATCAGCTAGGAAAGACAAATACAATAGGAGACAAGGTGAAGAAGGATAACACTCAACCTGGCGATAGGCTGGCGACGCCAGGCCTAAAGCTAGGCTCACTAGGCGTTAGGCTAGCAATGTCAGGCCTAAAGCCAGGTCCCCCGGGCGTTAGGCTGGAGACGCCAGGCCTGGCACCAGGTGCACCTGATGAGATAGTTGTTTAACCAAAGAATTAGATCATTTGACCAAAACTATTTTTAGGATGAACACGGGTTACTGATAATCAAGGAAATAATACTAAATAAAGAGAAACGAGTAAAGACAATATTGCAGACATATAGAAAAGCAAAGTAGATTGTATTCGAAGTTCAGATGCCCGTACAAGTTATATCTCCTTCCTTTATATAGGAGGTTTTTTAATATAACGTTTGATTCTTGCAATAATCGCTCATTAATGGCTAATTATTATATTAATGAGGCGTTACAAATGGTAATCGTAACTGTTATGTGAAGGTTACATAACGTCTGGGCTATTTATTTGGGATTCTTGAATCTGTCTGTAACTCTGTTTGGATTCATTCTGGCTGTGTCACTTCCTTGTCTTTGACTAGAGTGAGTTCCCCGTGGCTGATGAGCTTGAGAGTTTATTGAATCGTGCCTCTTTGTTTCGTACTTCTTCAAAGAATCACATCTAGTTATCGCGTTTTCCTGTGTCCACATAGATGGCTGAGTCGTCAAGAGTTGGATTACGTGTGAGACTCTTTTTTACCAATACATATAGTCCCCCCACTTACCATATATTTATCGATTAATATTTGGTAAGTGGATATTCATTTATGGAGGGAATATTTTGCCGCCGCTTTGCCTCGAAACATTGCTTCTTTTTATGAATATAGACGTCGTTTGTCACTTCCATTTAATGCTCATACCACGTGTCCTTCTTGGATTGGTTCTGCATTTACTCGGCACCTTTTAGGGATTTTTGCGGCTGCGTTAGTCCCGAAGTGACACCTTTAATTATGAATTTTCATCATTAGTTTTCCCATTTTTTACGGTTGTCTTCAAGTATAAATACCTTTCTTCCTTTCTTTACTTCCACGAAACATTTTATAACTCATCTCCTTTATTTGTAAAGAATTTTCCATTTCCTTTGTAAAAATGTCTTCATCAAATCAGCCTAAAAGAATAATAGATGTGGAAAACTTAACACCTTCTTTTGCTCCGACAGTAGATTAAGGAGCTTAGGATCCACTCCTTCCAGAGGTTCTTCTTCCTCTCAGATAATTTCTCCTCCTTCCTCTAGGTCTTTAGTTTCTCCTAAGGCTAGGTCTTCTCGTTCTTCATCCAGAAGTAAAGACGATCATCTTCGTGAACCCAAAGTTGATGAAATTATTCCCGCTGAATTTGTCTTTACCAGAGAAAACCTAGTTCTTGTAGACCAGTCTTCTTCTTTAGACAGTGTTGAGAGGTATCCAACCCTTATTACTGAGGGCCATGTCTACCTGGTTCGTAGGGAGTGTTCTTGGAGGTGTGATTTCCCTGTTTATGTTCTGAACGGTAATCAAAGAATAATGTCATATAAGACGGGTTATTCTTTTGTTTATACGTATCCTTTTACACTAGGGTTTAGACCTCCCATTGACCCAGTCATAATTGAATTCTGTCGTTTCTTCAATATTTGTTTGGGACAAGTTGGTCCGCTAGGGTGGTGAGTGATCGCGTGTCTTAGGAGTTTAGCTTCTTTAACCTCGGTTCCTTTTACTTTCAACCATCTTATTCATATTTACTCTCCTATCCTGTTTCATCAAGGGGTTCTTACTCTGGCTGCTCGAAGTAAGAGAGTGTTGGTAACCTTTGATGATGACAAAGACAGAGGTTGGTACCTCCGATATGTCATTGTTCCCACTGCAGGTTTAGTGGGTGAAGAGAATCTTCCCTTCCTTGGGAAGGTGAATCGTGCACGTAAGTACATTTTTAGTTCGAATTTGTTTTTCTTTTATTTGACTAGAGATGTTTCACTAACATCGTATCTATTTCTTCTTCTTTTTTAGCAATCATGGGTACTGTTGAGAATGTCTCCGGTATCCGTGACTGGGTAGAAAAATTGTTGTTTGTCGCTCCATTAGAAGAAAGATCTTGGAAGTACTTCGCTGGAAAGTACGGTTGGCATGTAAAGACCCATGGTAAGTGAAGTTTTTTACTTCTTTTCTTACTCGAGCCTTCTTTTATTCTCGCTTAATCTTCCCATTTTTTATAGGATTTTTTGCCCGTGGGGTGTCAGCTTCGTCTGTTCCAAAGATGTCTCTGGCCCAAGCCCAAAGTCTTCCTTGAAGAGAAAGGTTGGTGAGTCTCGTTCTGAAGAAGAAGAAGAAGAAGAAGAAGAAGAAGAAGAAGAAGAAGAAGAAGAAGAAGAAGAAGAAGAAGAAGAAGAAGAAGAAGAAGAAGAAGAAGAAGAAGAAGAAGAAGAAGAAGAAGAAGAAGAAGAAGAAGAAGAAGAAGAAGAAGAAGAAGAAGAAGAAGAAGAAGAAGAAGAAGAAGAAGAAGAAGAAGAAGAAGAAGAAGAAGAAGAAGAAGAAGAAGAAGAAGAAGAAGAAGAAGAAGAAGAAGAAGAAGAAGAAGAAGAAGAAGAAGAAGAAGAAGAAGAAGAAGAAGAAGAAGAAGAAGAAGAAGAAGAAGAAGAAGAAGAAGAAGAAGAAGAAGAAGAAGAAGAAGAAGAAGAAGAAGAAGAAGAAGAAGAAGAAGAAGAAGAAGAAGAAGAAGAAGAAGAAGAAGAAGAAGAAGAAGAAGAAGAAGAAGAAGAAGAAGAAGAAGAAGAAGAAGAAGAAGAAGAAGAAGGCGGGTGGTTTTGGATGACGAGTCTACACCCATGACTTTGCCTTCCGTCTCTGCAGTTAGACCCTCAACCTCTGAAAATATTTCACAGTCCCCTATTCATGATTCTGTTGAGTACTTGTTCCATGAAGGTTTTTATCTTGCTTCTGATGATGTTCCTTTAGCTACCATTTTTCCTGACTCTTTAAGAGAAGATGTTTCATTGTTTCCTCATGTTTCTTCCGCTCCTTTAGCTATTACAGTTTCTGCCGTATCTTTACCTGCGGTTTCCTCAATTCTTCAATCTTCCGTGCCTGCTATTTTTCCCGTGACTTCTTCAGTTCCCCAACCCTCTGTGCCTGCTGATGTCCCATCTGTGCTTGCTTTTGTGCCTTCCATTAGGGAAGTAGGGTCTTCCAGCAGGTAGATACGGAGGGTGGTGATGATAGAGGTTCCAGCTGAGGGAAGTCTTTTCAAGAAAACGGGCAAGCCTGAAGTGTGGCTCAAACCTTTGATAGGTCCCACGGAGAAAACTAAGCTAGCTAGCCACACAGCTCTTACATGGACCAATGAAGTGATGCATGCCTCCTTGAAGGTATGGTGTAATTCATTTTTCTTCCGCATATGAATTTCGCTAAATAGTTTACCATATCTAATTGATTTGTTTCTTGTAGATCAATCTTATTGGTATAGAGCTTATGAAGAGGATCTCAAATTCGGATCAGGAGACATGAGAATTGCAGGCTGATTTTGGTAATCTAAAGGCACAGTATGATAGCTTAAGAATTGATATGGACGCCTTAGAGGAGGAGAGGAATACGTTGAAAAGACAACTGACAATTACGGCAACGGAATTGGCGGTAGAGAAGGCTTCTTCAAACCAGGCTGATAAGGACAAGTGCATCCTGGAATCCTCATTTGCTGAACAATTGTCTCAAGCCTCGGAGGAGATCAAGAACTTGAAGGATTTGCTAGGGCGGAAGGAGGAATCTTCTGGCGAGCTCGTACAATCACTCTCCCGGACCCAATAAGAACTGTGTAATGCATTAGATAGGGTCCAACTTTTGGAGGAGTCTATCATACCTTTAAGGGTTGCCCACGAAGCTACTGAAACGGAGAAGGATGGGTTAAAGGTTGAGCTTCAAGTTTGGGCAAAAGACTTGATACATTGACAGAAATGAGTCAAGAAGGTTTCGACCTCAGTGCTGCAATAGCTAAAACCAAAGAGGCTATGGAGAAGATTCAACAAGGTCTTAATATTTCTCCATGTGATGGTGAAACTTCTATCGCTCGTGCCTCTTCGCCCCAAGTTGCTCCCGTTCCTCCTATCAGTGAAGAAGTCATCCCTCCTCCACAAGAAGATTAAAGTATTGGTTCTCCTTTATTTTTTATTGGATTGGTGGTTACCCCCAGCTCCATCGGGGGTAAATTTGGATCTTTAAAGTCCCCAACTGACAACTTAGGGGCACAAAAAATAAAATTATTATATGGGGCTAAGTACTAGTTAGTACTTAGTTCTTACTTAGCCGCTCTTTTTGATATGAATGCAAATTATGACTTTTTTGTTTCGAGCTTCTGTTTTACTCTTAAGTCTTCTGCATGTCTTTCTTTTTGAGGTTTTTAGTTTTACCTCTAGTCTTTTGCATGAAAATGCTAAAATCACTCGAACCTTTTTATAGTAGGCACGGTGTTTGTACAAAATATAAGCCTTTGTTTATGATAGGCATTATTTATGAGATAGGGCCCTTTTTGATTGATGTTTAATGAAGAAGACGTCTTAGTAATGCAATAGAGTGATAGGAATTTTTCACATGTTTAGAAATGCTTCTAAGGGAAGTTTTTTGTTTGAACTTCCACGATATTTTACATGTGTTTACGATTATCGTCTAAGACTCATGTTGCAACTGTTTTTATTTAACAGATTTGATATACACTTTTATTTCGTAACTGTTTTTCATAGGTAACAGTTTTTTCGAGTTAATACAAGGAACCAACTGTTTTTCATTAGTGATACTTTTTATAAAAATTGGGGTTTTTACCCGCAACTGTTTTTGTTGGAAACAGTTTTCTAACAAGTTTGAGGGAAATGCTTTCTTATCCGTAACTATTTTATTTGATAACAGTTTTCTAAACAAATACAAGGAATTTGATCTTTCATCCGTAACTGTTTTATTTGGTAACAGTTTTCTATATGAGTACAAAGATTTCGTAACTATTTTTAATCATAACAGTTTTTGAATGAGTACATTGATGATGATCTTTTACCCCTAACTGTTTTTGTTACAACAGTTTTGATTAAGTATAAAGATGTACATTTCTTCCTCGTAGCTAATACTTTGCCTTTTAACCTGAACATGGTTCGAAGGTTTTTGAATTTTAGGCTTTATACTGGAGTCTTATGTCGGAGTCTTCAGTTCTTTCAATTTTGCTCGTATTACTTGACTTGCTGGGTAAACAGATCTTCAGGCTCGAGCTTTGACTTTCAATAGTCTTCTTTGCTTCGTCTTAGCCTTTCATATTGTATAGTCCCCCAAGTGTTTGAGCTTTGAAGAATGAAATCTCGAGCACTTGATTATTTCTTCTTTATGGTCCTTTCACCGAAAAGGAAAAACGTGGGAGACTCGAAGGTATATAGTGTTTTAGATGATGACTGCTTAACCCTTTAAAACGTCCATCAAAAAGTGTAACCTTAGACCGGGAATTGTGTGATTTCCTCGCGTCTTTGCAGGTCTAATATCATCATCTGGTGATGGGTTAGCTTTATGCCTATCATCTAAAAAAGTTAGCAAAATTTTAAATGTTCAAAACAAAATCGAACGTGTGATACCTGACCGGGGATACTTATTTTCCTTAGAAGTAGTACTTCTTCAAGTGGATGGCGTTCCAGCTTGTTGGTAGAACTCTGTCGTCCATGGCTTCCAACTCATAGGCGCCCTTCCCAGCTATGCCTCGGACTTTATAGGGTCCTTCCCAATTTGGACTTAGCTTTCCTGCACCTGCCTCTTTTGTTGATTGAAAGACCTTTTTAAGTACGAAGTCCCCAATCTTAAAGTATGTGATATGAGCTTTACGGTTGTAGTATCGCTCTATGATTTGATTTTGAGCTGCCATCCGTATTAATGCTTCTTCCCTTCGTAGTTCGAGCAGGTCCAGATTAGTTTTTAGTTCATCATCGTTTATTTATTCCGTAGTTGTTATAACCCTTATGCTTGGTTCGCCGATTTCCAAGGGTATTAACGCTTCTAAGACATAAACAAGTGCGAAGGGTGTTTCTCCCGTAGCCGTTTTTGATGTTGTTCTGTATGCCCATAATACCGCTTGTAATTCATCAGGCCAATTCCCTATGGCTTTATCTAACCGCTTCTTTATATTGTTAATGATGATTTTATTCGTTGACTCAGCTTGTCCATTAGCCAGGGGATGATATGGCGTCGAGGTAATCCGTTTAATTTGCCAGCTTTCAAAGAATTCTGTGATTTCAGAGCCTATAAATTGTGGGCCATTATCACATACGATCACCTTCGGTATCCCAAAACGGCATATTATGTTTCGCCATAAGAAGCTTGTAACTTCCTTTTCCCGCACCTATTTGAATGCTTCTGCTTCTACCCATTTTATGAAATAATTGTTAAGCACGAACAGAAATTGCACCTGTCCTTTGGCTGGGGGAAGAGGTCCCACAACAGTTCTGCTGGTCTATGCATATTATTGGCGAACCTCTAGCACCTATCGCATTTGGATACGAAGTTTTCGGCATCCTCTTCCATCTTAGGCCAATAATACCCGGCTTTGATTAGGGTTTTTACCATGGATCATGATCCTGAATGATTTCCACAGTGTCCTTCATGGACTATTCTGTCACGCCCCGAACCTGGGGAGGTGTGGCTGGCACCCGGTGCCGAGCTGGCCCGAGCGAACCACACTGTAACTCATAATCATTCTATCAAAACTATAACATACGTAGGTCGAGTTGGCTGAACTCATTCCTTTTGTAACTATCATGGCTAACAGGGCCACAACTCACAATATACAACTGTAAGTGGGCAACACTATATAAATAAACTATCGTTCTTAAGACATGAATACATATGGGCCGGCAAGGCCTCTGACATACTATACAAAATGAACTTTTGTCTACAAAGCCTCTAAGATTATTTGACATCAAATGGGACAGGGTAACGGCCTACCCATAAGTCAGTAGCAAAACTCTTACACGATGACCCGTAAACTTGGTTGCACTCCGAATGAGGTGGAGTCTTACCGATCCTTCGTTGAATGCTAATCTTGTTTACTATGAGGGCTCGTCAAACTGTTTGTCGATACCTGCAGACATGAATGCAGCATCCCCAGGCAAAAGGGACGTCAGTACAAATAATGTACCGTGTATGTAAGGCAGTATACTGAAAGCTGAAACTAAACTGATAATATAATAATTGCAGGTAGCTGCAAGTCAAAGATAATCTGATGGTATGCTTACATGCTGATACTGACTCAATTCTCTCAATATAATAAGTAAAATAGTTGTCCGGCCCTATAAGGCTCGATAAATATATATATAATTATTAACTGCTCTATCGTAGTAGGCTCGCTCATAAGCACTCGGCCATACTAGGATCTGTATCTCGACCAACTGGGCTCGCTCATAGGCGCTCGGCCACAATAGGTTCGGTATATAACTTACCATCTGATCAGAGGTTGCCCAATAGGGGCCTGCCCATCGATTATAGGTTGATGGTAATGAATATACTGTAATACTGTATAAATATGCTCTCTGCTCTCTTGACTGGAATAAGACAATACTCAATTGAGTATGAAGTCTCGATAAGGAGAATATTATAACCTACGAGACTAGGAAAATATACATAAATTCTGGAATATGGATTTTCTTTATATCTCGTTATCAAACACATGTAATTACGTGATCATGCCAAAATGAAAAAAGGGCTTAGCCTTAAGATACCTGGCCACAAACTGATTGGATTTCTAATTGAAGAACTTGCATCAATGGTATCTAGTGTGGTTGTCACAATTGGGTTTGGATCACTATACTACGTGCAACTAACTGATGCCTAAATGGATTAAACAATTTTTCAAATCCCCACCTTACCATGTTTAGGGTACATTAAGATCTGAATCACTTCTCTATCCACTAAAATTTGATTAGCAAATAGATGGAAGAGATTTGTAAGTAGGCATGGAAGTAGAAGAAATATTGGTTGATCTAGTAGTATACTTTCGCATGTTGGTTTAAGGGTTGGAGTCATAACTTGAATCCTTTTTGTATCTGAAATTTTAAAACCACGAAATCCTATGAACTTGGTTGGATTCGGATATGAATCAACTAGTCATCATAAAGTTTGGTCTCGTAAGGAAAATGAATTCTGATATAAAGTTGAAAAGGCAAATCTGTAACTTTTTGACTTAAAAAAAAAGAGATGCATGAGAAAGAATGAGGTTTTGAAATTAGATAAAGAATTACAGTAGCTAAGCACACACCCTTAACTGAAGAGTAAAGTCTTTAAAACATAAATTATCACTTACACTACATACCCGTTTTTCCCTTTTATTGTTGCAAATATAAATGGTAAGCTTCCACCATCCACTCAATCGTAAGAGTCACAATTTTGGACATGGCCTTGCTGCCACGTAACACCTTTGATCTTTATCCAAAAGACCTTAATTAACCACTAATTAATAATTAACTTTGTTAATTCCCTTATTAATCAATAATTGATCAATTACCAACATAATTAAGAATTATCTCAACTTATTTAAAATACTACTCACTTTTAATATATTTTACGTACCCTAATATCGTGGTCATGTAGTACCTTGTATGTCACTAGCCCATAAATACCGGATATTATGGCTCGGACTGTATTTTATTCCAAATCGACAACCTTCAATGAAATTCATTTACCTTGACTCGTTTTACCCTTTATCCTTCACGGAACTTACATATCGCTTGTTATAAATAGCATAAATGTGTATAACCTCAAGATAGTCTCATCCCCGAATCTATGTCGATTAACTAAAGACGAAATTTTAACATACGAAAATGCAGGATGTAACATCTAATTTTCCGAGCTTCCATCAATTTACTTATGACGTACATTCACGTATGAAAATATGGGGTGTAAGATCATTCCCCCCTTTGGAACATTCGTCCTCGAATGTGGACTGATGCACTTATCATCCTTATAGCCCATAGCTCTTGCAAATACTTTAGTACTTTCTGTTATACCCCATGTTTTCGTACGTGAGAGTACATCGTAAGTCAATTGATGTAAGCTCAGAAATAAGATTATATTTGATGGAATATAAAGTAAGTTAATCATGTTACATTGGAGGTTACAAATATTTAAGATCATGAATAACGAGTACCAAGAGGGTTGGAAAGCTTAGAAGCTAAACCAATTGAAGAAAATAAGTTTCGTCGAAAGTCGACGAGTTTGGAATGTTATAACATGTACTTTAGGGTGATACTATGGTTCATTACATGATAAGGAGGTTATTCTATGAGTTAATATTTATGTATGATAGTTGTGTTCTACATTTTGAAGTCAATCAAGTTGTGGAACAAAAGTCGGCAAAGGTCTTCACAAGTTACACTCATAATGTGCTGAACATTATGTCAAATGTAACTGAGATTTTCTCCTGATATACTTGTAATTAGGGGATGATATACCTACCAAATTGAATGTCTGTGAGTCTAGTTTCAAATGCATTAAACCTTTTATCGATACGGCATAGGAGTAGAGAGATATTTGCAGTTTTGCGAGACTGCGCAGACATCATATATGACAAGTAGGTGGATCACTAGAGCGTTTTGAGCAATAGATTTCATGTATTATATGAGGTCATATTGGGACATATTATATACCAAATTGAATGTCTTGTAATTTAATTTCCAATGCTCTTAACCGTCCGTTCATACGATATCGGGATAAAAAGATATACGCGTCGGAAGATGGACCAATCCTAGGGTGCCAAGCTAGCACCTCTTTGACTTTTTCCAAAATAGATATATATGTGTCTTAGGTCATCTTTTTCTTCATATTTCAGCATAAAA
>MDKH01067297.1:0-52729 GCA_005239495.1 Nicotiana undulata | reverse complement strand
CCTTTATGTACAAATCAGAAATGATGAGTACATTAAGGTCCTTTTTTATACTAACTCTGGGTTGTTTTTTGCAGGTAACAATTCTGAATCAATAACTGGTCACCATTTCAGATCCCTAAGGGGGGTATTACTATGTAATCTTCCTTTAAGGGGAGGAAAAGTGACAAATTTAAGCTTGAACAACAGAAATAACAAGCAAACAACAAAGCACACAACAAAAATGGTTAAAAGAAAATTTCGAGGAAAAACAGTACCTGGGGCTTGGCCAGCTTGGAGAACACAGATCCTAAATCACAACAGTCACCCAGCTGGAGGTAGATCAACTCTCATCTGCATGGATAAGAGGGTGAACACGCATAAAGAGAGCTGGGATAACACCCACATTATGCAAGCCTGCATTCACTTGGAAAACCCTGAAATTGCAACATTCAAACAAGTGAGCAGATGGAACCAGCTAAGACACAGTAGAAATGGAAGTAATAAGCTCAGATGGAGGAACTTACCAGCTCGTCGGAGTGAAAATGGGGCAGTGACAGCCATGGAATGCAATAGGAAGAAGGTAGGGCGAGTGAGAAAGGGAATAAGAAGAATCAAATCATTGAGTAAAGGGGAAAAGCTAAGATACAAAAGAAATGAACCAGAAAAGCTCAGATTAAGAGACTTACCAGCTCAACCGCGTGGAATCAGTACAGTCATCGATAAGGAGAAGCTAGGGCAAGAGAGTGAAGGAATAATGAGAAGCAAATCAGTCAGGAAAGGGGAAAAGCAAAGACAAAACAAAAATGAAACACATAAGCTCAAGTTGAGGAACTTACCAGCTCAGGTGCGTGGATCTAGTACAGCCATGGAAGGGAGGAAGCTAGGGCAAGAGAGTGAGAAGAGGAGCTGGGTATCGAGTGAAATGAAAATGATTAAGTCGGTGGGTTATTACATACTTACCGTTTCACTAGTTGGGCTAGGCTGTGCTGTAAATAAAATGGGCCTGGGCGTCGTAGGAACTGGGCCAAGACAAGCCAGCAGAGGAGTTAAAGGTGTTGGAACAATATTGGGCTGCATGGGCTACTATTACACCAGGCCTGATTTGGGCCTGTTTGCATACACATGGGCCACGTTTGGAGTCAGAATGGATCAGCAGTACTTTTGGGCTACACCAGTCTTTATTTGGGTTTTTTAACATCTTAGTTAGTTTTAGTAATGTTTCACTTTGTTATATCACTATTGGGTCTGACAAGCCCAATTTTGATACTAGTAGTTGCTATGTAGTTTCATGGGTTACCGTCCTAGCTAGTAGGACAACATTTCATTATTGTTTTTGTTTGGATTATTATTAATGAAATAGCTACTAGGCACTCAGCCTGGTAGTATAATTCTTTAAAAAAAAAAGGCCAAGGGACTATGGCCGGAAATACTCCCAGGAGTATTGTGGGCGCACAGGACAACCCCAAAAACGAGCATAGGAGAAACACCTTACTCCCTAGTATATGGGACTGAAACGGTCAAACGAATTGAATTCAGAGAGCTCAACTAAAGGTATACCAATGAAAGCGACAATGACAATGACGAAAATAGAAGGCAAGACCTCAACGAGATCGATGAGCGGCATGATATGGCATATATAAGAATGTCCACACAGAAACAACATGAAAAACACTACTACAACAAAAAGGCCAACGTACAGTTACTTAAGATCGAGGACTACGAGCTCAAAGCCAAGACCCAAGCAGGAAGAGGTCCCCGAGAAGTCAAGTTAGGAGCCAACTGGGGCACGCCGTACAAAATCATAGGTAAGGAAGATAAGGGTTAATTCCAACTAGAGACATTGGAAGGAAAGCTCTTACCAAATAATTGGAACATCATCCACCTTAAATACTTCAACTTTGAGAAACAAGGAGTACTCTGTAAGTCGCACTCTTTTTCCCTCACTTGAGTTTTGTCCCAATAGAGTTTTCTCAAAGATGGTTTTAACGAGGTGACGACGGAGACATTCTGAGTTGGAGTACGCGAGAACAGACAAATTTTTCATTGCCCGACTCCTCAAAATCTTCCATTCGAATAATGACGGGACTAGATATACTGGTACTGGAACGCCAGCCAGCACCTAAAACTTGTAATTTTCTCCAAAAACGTCTCAGGGAAAAATGATGTAATCGATGCGATGATGTTGAAATAAATGAGATACTCGTTCATCAAAACTACTCACCTGAAAAGGTTTATTCGACCAGCTCGAATAACACCTATCGGCCCTCGACTTTGACTTAACTTGAAGGTACGTTCGACCAGTCCGAAAAACACATATCGGCCCTTGGCCTTAACTTAACAAAAGGTACGTTCGACTAGCTTGAACAATACCTATTGGCCCTCGACCTCGACTTAACTTAAAGGTACGTTCAACCAGCTTGAACAACACCTATCGATCCTTGGCCTCGGCTTAACTCAAAGGTACCTTCGAACAACTCGAATAACATCTATCGACCCTTGGCCTTGACTTAACTTAAAGGTACATTCGACCAACTCGAACAACACCTATCGACCCCCGACCTCGACCTAACTTAAAGGCATGTTCCACAAGATAGAAAAATACCTATCAACCCTTGCCACATCTCACCTAAGAGACACATTCGACTGATTCAAACAAAGACCGATACGACTCATGACCACTCAACCCCTCGGATATCACAACCTAGAGGATGACAACGAAGAAAGGAAGTACATAAGCAAAACACACAAGTGCGGCAACAACACGTAGAAATTTAACAATGGTGCATACAAGAAAAACCAATGTTGATATTTATTTAAAGATTCTTTACAAAGGTGCGCAAAGGTGCCAACAAAAAGTACAAAAAGATAAATAAAAACAAAGACAGAATATCTAGTGGCTATCACCACCTTGGTCTCCGTCGTCCTCTCCATCATCGTCTCTATTGGAGGCGGAGTCACACCAAGTTGTGTCCTCGAGTTGGTCAATGCCTCCTTCATCATTGTCCTTGGCTTCAGGCTAAGGCATGGCAGGATCATAGACACATGCCAACCAAGCCTCATGAGCTTTAACTCGAGCCTCCTTCGTGCCCGTCTCAAAGACAAAGCCCGTTCGACCCAACTCTCGAACCACCTCTACTCGAGCCTTGGCAAGGATCCATTCCTCTTACTACTCTCTAGGAATGATAAGAAACTTTGAGGCATGAGAAGTAGAAGGGCGTTTGAGCAGACTAGCATTCTCTCCCTCAACAATACAAATTCGTTCTAGTAGCTCAGAGTTCTCTTTCTCCAATTAGCCTATCCTCTGCTCGAGCCTGGTCTCCCTAGCTTTGGCCATTGACTGGAAAATGTCCCAGTCAGCACGAAGGGTTCTGTTTTCCAACTCTAGAATAGCCTTCCTTCTTCGAGTCTTCATTCGGGAGGAATCCGCCACCAGGAGCAGCTACTATTTGTTAATGACCTCTCCCCTGAGCGCGTTCATTTCGAACTGACACCCATCCAACTGACTTGGCAGTTGATTAACCTGGATTTGAAGGTCACGACACTAGGCCTCTATGCCCTTGATCAACTCAAGATCCTCCTCCTTTCACCTTAATGCCCCATCGAAAGAACTAAGACGCTCCACAGACATGAGCAACTCTTCGTCTTTCTTCCTAAGCTCCTCCGTCAGGGCGGGCGCATCGCCTCCTTCGCAAAGCCACCTCTCGACCTCCTTATACCTCACGTGGAACTCCTTGTTTTACATTTGTAGCTTACGATAGATCATTTTTAACTTTTTCTCTCTTTGCATGATCTCGAGCTCTAAGATAACGGTTTGCAAACACAAGAAAGGAAATAAGTAAAATAAATTCTTAAGAGAAAAGCAAAACAAATAATATAGAGTGATAAAGGAAGATATTTACCATGAGAGCGAGGCCGACGATGCTCTTGGAAAAGGTGCTATCGCTCAGCTCCCCAAGAGTCTTATGCTCGGCGTCAGAGCAGAAAGAGCCAAAGTCATAAATCGCATCCTCAATATCCTATAGAAGATCATGATTGAGTGGAATCGTGATGGTCGTTGATTCCCCTTCTACATTAGCTTCGACCTGAGTAGTCCCACTATCAATCATATCTTGATCTTCAGGGTCAAAGTCGGAGTTGTACTCATCGCCAACGAGTTCAACTCGCCCATTGTCTTGCTCAAATGGCATCTTATTTTTTCCCTTATTAGTCAGAGAAGCCTCCAAAGCCAGTTCAAAAGATGAGGTCTCCCTTCGCGCAGGACGCGCATAACTACCACCAGAGGCATCCATAATGGCCTCGTCCTCTTCAGGTCGTGAAGGTGCAGCAACACCAATCTCTTCTAACCTAGGCACCTCAAAGGTTTCCCCACCGCCCTCCTCAGTAAAAATTATTGCAGTCTCTCACACTATAATCTCACCCTCCAATATGTCGACTACCGTTGGCACACCTACTCCCGCATCTATGGCCTTACTCTTACGGGGCCTTAAGTCCGTGTCATATGGGGAAACCTCTTCATCCTAGACATGGGATGGGTCTAAGAAAGGTACGGGCGCAACACTCGATACGGAAGGGGTGCAGATGAAGCAACAACTCTTCTTTTTCCAAAGGAAGGTGTGGGCGACATGTTCCTTTTTGAAACCTCCCTGACAAAACTTAGAAGAATGTAAACACAAAAAAGAGATGAGCACAATAAAATGGACGAGTACAAACACACCATTGTCTAAAGAATGACATTACCTTTCACAGGGAGAGCTGACTTAAACTTCTGCCAGAAGCTCAACAATTATCGAATCCCTGTAGTGGAGGGAAGGACTTGTCTGACCCAATCAGCAGATCATCACCAACTGAAGAGGCCGGGCATTAGTTGCAAATAAGGAGAATTGGCTCATAAGCTCGGTCATGGCACGACGAAATGAAAGGGCAAAGGTGAGTACGAATACTTACGAGTATGGTTCCAAGATTCAGGAAAATCTATGATATTTGCCACGACGGCCTCTATCTTCACAAAAAAGAAGTCGAGCCAAAATTATTGACTACCTTTGTCGTCCATCCTGATGACTAAGGACTTGCTTCCATGATGCCGAAGGTTCAACATCGTGCCCTAGTAGAAGCTAGGCATAAATAGGTGCACTTGCTGCCGAATGGTGACCTCAACACCAACCAGCTCAGTGAATTTTGAAAACATCTTGATCACCTTGTAGACGAAGGGGGAAAGGTGATCAAGACAAACCCGATAAAAGCGGAAAAATTCTTACACCAAAGGGTGACTAGTAAACAAATAACTAGTGGTGAAAGGGTAAGCGAAGAGAGCACACTATCCAGGATGGTGAGTATACATTTCATCATCATTGGCGGGTATAAGCTCCGTTTGATCAGGGAGGCCATATTTGTCCTTGACTCCGCCAAGCGTATAGCCGTCAAAAAAGACCGTAAAACCTCAACCACTACCTCCCACGGCCGGCGAAAATTCGATTTTGCGTCAGGGTTGCAAGGAATAATCTCTTCCACTAAAGGGAGAACCTCAGCTTCAGTGGCGGAGATGGAGTCTCCTAATCAAATAGAGGCTAATATAGCTAATGGGTTGAATCTCTTCATTGGCATCAGAAGATAAGTTTGACATGATTGTAAAGTTTGAAGAACGTTTGATGAAAAGAGTTAAGAAGTAGGAGGTTAGAAGTTGATGAGCTAGAGAAGAAAACTGAAAAGAAAGCAAAGGCAATCTTGGAAGTAGCAATGACGGAAAAACTCAAAAATGGGGATTATCCCCCTTTTTATAGAAGTGGAACCTCGAAATTGAAGAGGCGCATCATAATGGCAGCCGAAATCGAAATGACAGAACCAATCCAAAGGCCGCGAGTGACCTAATGCGACGTATCAAGAACATGTGTCATCATGACGAATGACGTTACATCCCATCCATGTCGGTTTTCTCTCCAGAGGTCACTCGAGAAGATTGAGCAAAATATGCGACTCTCAAAGATCCACGTCATCTGCCTCTTACGACGACCACTACCACTATTATCCGCTCATCAAGTCTGCCCACGAGGATGACCTTGACAAGGGGATAGACTAAATGTATAGGTGAAAAATATCATGTCATGTGTTTGACCTGGTCAACGGATATAAAAGCCTTCGAAGGCTGCAGTGTCTTGGCATTACGACACATCAAAAGGTCGAGATTATATAAAGAAGACAAATCATCGTCGAGGTCGAGGTGGATCAATAGATGAGGACAAACATATGTCCTCGGTGTGTTGCAATGACTAGTTTAAAGATTTATACTCCCTAGAGAATATTCTAGAGAACATTTCCCCTGTTGTACTATCTAGGGTTTTGTGGCCTATGTACTCTTATAAAGAGGAAGAGATGTAGTTCTAGAGGGGGGATTGAACATTTTGTAAAGAAGAATATTGACATTCTCTGTGAAGATTTTCTATTTATTGAATACCTAAAAGGTTTACCTTTATACCTCTTTTTCTCTATCTTTTCCTCCCGATCTAAGAAAAATCAAAATATTCACTTACTTATCATCATCCATCATTGTCAGAAAGTTCAGTTTGAAAATAGCATCCTTGTGGGGTGAATTTTATTCTTCTTATTACTTAAACGCTATTTATTGTCATTTATTTCTATCTTTCATATTCTTAAATCATTATTACTCCATTATTGCTCTTAGACCTTCTTTTCTAACATCACGCATTTAATACTCTTCACAAAAATATTAGATCTATTATTTGGATATTAATATTGACTTAGAGTATCCCTTTTCTCTATAAATATAATTGTATAAAAGCGTAGATCTAAATTTTGGGTCATACATGCATTATTTTAAGTTGGGGGGTATTGTTGTTCGAAAATTATTTTCGCATAAAAATTGGCTAAATTTCAACGAGTTGTGAAACTGTGACTCTAATGACTCGGTCATTTGTTTTGTGTATTTGAGTCATGTTTTCCTATTTGATACTTCCCGTATGTGTATTTTTGATTTTGTGACTTGCGTGGGTGGTTGGTTTGGCTTTAGGAAGGTTTGAGAGTGAATTGATACACTTAGTCTCATTTTGAAAGCTTAAGTTGTAAGAGTTGGCCAAGGTTTGACTGTATGTAAAATAATCTTGGATTGGTGCTTTGATAGTTCCAATAGGCTTGTATGGTAATTTTGGACATAGGTGTATGTTCAGAATATGATTTGGAGGTTCCTATGACATTTTGGCTCTGTTAGCCAAAAGTTGGCAATTTATAGGATTTGAGAGTGCATAAGTTTGATCGCGGGTTAGCTTTGATGATATCAGAGTAGAATTGTTATTTTGGAACTTGGTATAGGATTGTTATTTTATTTGGGACTTGTGTGCAAAGCTTGGTTAGAATCTGAATTGGTTAGGCTTGAAGCGGATGCTTGGTTGCAAGTTAGAAATTCTTTATTTAAGAGAGTGATTTTGATCATCGATTCTTGGTTTAAATGTTATATGTGGTGTTTAAAGCCTATAGACAAGTTTGAATTAGGTATTTCAACTTGTTGGCATGATTGGATGGCGTCCCAGAGGGTTGGGGTGTGATTCATGATTTTAGACCATTTTTCCTTTGTTTGGAGTTGCTGGTATCTGGTGTCCACCAGCACTTCGCAATCGTGGAGCTTATATCACGAATCATGATCGTGGAGAAGGGGAAGCTAGCAGGCAGGGTTTCTTCTTCGCGTTCGCGGAGGAAAGAAAGCAGAAGCGTCGTACGATGGAGTGGTGCCACGCAAGAGGATTGCCTTCGCGATCGCAGAGGTGGGACCGTATTTTCCTGGGATTAGCTAGGCAAGTTCTGGGTTTGCGGGGATGCCTTCGCATTCGCGGAGAGGAGTTTATAGATTCGCAGATTTTAGTCTTCGCGATTACGGAGGCAGTGTCATGATTGTCATGTACATCACTAGGCAGGATATTTAAGTTGGGATTTTGGGATTTTTACCCACTTTATCATATTTTGAGTTCTAGATTCGAGAGTGGGAGATTTTGAAGTACAAATTCACTAAATCATTGGAGATAAGAAATTACACTTGGATTTGATTTTATATCATATTTTCATGTGGATTTCTACATCTTAAAGCTTGGAATTTAAAGAAAAATTTGGGAGGTTTTGGCAAAACTTTTGGAAAGTAACTAATTGATATTTGAACCCGGATTTGAAGTCGATTTAGGATGAAACTTGAATAGCTGGACTCGTGTTTAAAGTAAACATACGTAAGAGTCATTACGACATGATATTTTCCTAGGTCACATGGTGCCTATTCCATATCTATCAAAAATAGAAATAACAAAAGCGGGAGGAAATGAGTACAACATTAAGTTTTCAAAAACATATAGGGTGTATTTTTTGCTAACTGGTCCGCCACTTCATTAGCTTCTCTGAATGCATGCTTTAATTGTGGAGTTCCCACCTTAGTCAACAGAAACCCGCAATCATCAATGACGTTTTAATAAAGGCAATTATCACTTGTGAGCATGTTGATGAGTTTCTTACGGTCTGTTTCGACGAGTAAAGGAATTAGTCTTCATTGGATGGCTAGTTTTAAACCCTCTAAAAAGAGCCATGGCTTCCATGTGGATATTCAGTGTATGAGAAAATCCCATATTAAAGCCTAGGATCCGATTGCCATTACTATCTCTGAAGTTTCCTCCTATCCATCCCCTCACCGGATTTCCTAAACATGAGCCATCAACATTTAATTTGTATACCCCTTCGTTTGGGGTTTCTAATTGATATAGACAGTTTTCTTTGTTAGGTTAGTAGGTATCTATTTGGCCATGAAGATGTATCTAGACACTATTAATAGCTTGGCTAATGTTAGGATATGTGTTGTTTCCTTGGAAAACTCTTTCATTTTAATAGTCCAGATGTACCAAAGTGAAATGGTAGAAAAGCTGGCCAACTAATAAAGTGGTTAGAGAGATTCTTAGATTTTAGTCGGCATTTTAACCAATTGAAAATGATATAATCATTGTTAAGTCAGTTGAGGGCAATTGTGCTTTATGTGGCATTATTCCCAAATTATCTTTGAATAAGTGCTCTGAACAAAATGTGCTCGATATCTTCTTTCTCCAAGCCACATATAGTGCATCGCTAGAGAAAATATTTCGCTTTGATAATAAGTCAGCAGTTAGGAGTCTATTGAGAGAAACTAACCAAGTAAAGTATTTTATTTTGTCTAGGGAGTTACGTTTTCAAATCCAAATGTAATCTAGGTTATTATCAATATCTAGGGTCTCCTGTTTAGAAAGAATATCATCGGCCGCTTTAATGGAGAATGAGTTATGTCCAGGGGAGTTTCAGGTGATTCTATCCTTGCTTAGTTAAAACTGCTTAATATATGTACTATGTATTTTTTTTGTATTTTCCGGGAACTCAAAAGATAGTCTAGTTAGATCAAAGTGGTCGTTCCTAATAATGTTATTTAACTTTGGTCTAAGTCTTCTTTGTTTAAAGGCCCCTAGATGGATTTCCAAAGAGTACCCCAATGGTTTATCGAGTGACTATTCCATAAGTTAATCTTTGTGCCATTTCCTATAAGCCATTTGGTACCCTCATTACAGATGGTTTTTCCTTTGCAAATATTCTTTCATATATGGGAGGCTGTTGAGCTAGACTTATTTCTTCTATTCATAATTCCTCTACTACCATACTTATTATATAGTACATGTGCCCATAAGGTATTATTGTTATTATAACGACATGTCAAGCTAGCATTAAAGGCAACATTTTTCTAGTGGGTATTATAGAGGCCTAACCCTCCTTTGCATTTTGGTTTAGTGACTTTATTCCAGTTTAAAAGATGAAATTTTCCTTTTTCCTTCATGCTACTCATAAAATATTTCGTTGGATAGAGTTAATCATATTGAAGGAAGCTTTAGGGAGGCTAAAGTTTTGCATAGTATGGTTCGGAATGGCCGCTAGGGAGGCTTTTATGAGTGTGGTTCTTCCAAATACGTTTAAAAAATTAGTTTTCAACCCTTCAACCTACTTTTAATTGGTCTATAATAAATTAAAAATTCATTTTAGAGAGCCTTGCGTTTCTCATAGGAAAACCTAGGTATAGTCGAGGCTTTAATGGCAAGATAATTGCTAAAATAATTTGTTTATCACAAGTAGTGTTTTTTGAGAAGATGACCCTAGATTTGTTAAAGTTTATAGATTGGCTTGATACAACATAAAACTTATTAGGAGTATCTATAAGAGAATTAGAGCTTTTCTGATTGGCCTCCATCTTGAGGATGAGGTCGTTTGCGAAGAATAAGTAGGATAATTGAGGGTCATTTTTTGATAAAAATATTGGGTCCCATCTAGAACAATCTACTTCATGGTTAATTAGTCTAGACAATATTTCCATGTAAATTATAAAAATATAAGGAGATAAAGGGTCTCCTTGCCTAATGCCTCTAAGGGGTTTAAAGAATTCAGTTTTCAACCATTAATAAGAATAGAGGTAGAGGTAAAAGATATGGAGAATATGATGAGTTCATTAAATCCATAGTGGTTAGTGAATTAAGGAGAATCTAACAAAGGACAATTCTTATTGAAAGTTTTTTCTAGTTTAACTTTGACATCATTTTCCCCTTCTTCCCCTTAATATTATTAAAAAATTTAAAACTTCATGTACTATTTTGGCATTATAGGAAGCCTTCCTTCCCTTTATGAATCTAGTTTGGGTCGGATGGATAATTTTATAAAGTAACGATTTGATCCTATTTACAATAATCTTAGTGACTACTTTATAGGTTGTATTGCAAAGGCAGGGCCTAAACTGTTTTAGGATTTCCGCCTTTTGGCATTTTAGAATTAAGCAAATGAAGGTCTAGTTCATATCTTCGATCATTTTTTGTTCCTAAAGTATTTTGGAAGAAGTTTATTAGAAGATTGTTTGTTTCTTCCCAGAATTTCTAGTAGAAAAAAAGATATAGCCCTTCAGGGCCCGGAGCAATTAGAGGTTTGAAAGAAAATAAAACTTCTTTGATTTCTCGTCCTAAGGGTTCTCTAATAAGAAGCTCATGATCATGAGAACTTTGGGTGGTATACGAGGGCATGCAACGATGGTTTTTATAAGAAAGAATATGCTAGCTTTTTGTAAAACACAATGATAATGGAGTTTATTTCTTCGTGGTCATGATACCAATTTCCTACATCATCATTAAGGCTAAAAATCATGTTTTTCCTCCTTTGCATGGTAGTTATGTAAAAGAATTTCGTATTTGTGTCTCCCTCTTGGATACATTGGATTCTCGATTTCAATTTCCAAAAATCCTCCTCAAGCTTAAAAATATTTTGGTATTCTTCTATAAAGTCACATTCTATATTGATGAGGAAAGTACTGGTAGTATTCTTAGGGGATTTTTGTATTCCATCTAGCCTAGCAAAGATATTACTCTTTTTTTTGAAAATATTTCTAAATGTATCCTTGTTCCGAATAATAGCTTTTTTGTGAAGTTGTCTATAGCACTAATAATATCCATTTGTTTAAGCGAAGCTTCCTACACAAGTCCTTTGAATGTTGGGTGTAATAACCACATGGTTTCTATTCTAAAAATGTTGTTTCTTCTGCTTGACCTCTTATGAAGGTCTAGTTGAATGGGATAATGATCCGAGTGAATTCTAGTTAGGTGATTTACACTAGCTTCTTGTAAATATTAATCAGTCTCTGTTTGCTACGAATATATCCGGTCTTTTCATGATCAAAGTCTTGCACTTTTTTCTTTTATTTGGCCATGTAGCCCTAGGTAATTTAAAACCTAGATCTAGTAATTTACAATGATCAAGGAATTTGATAAACTTAGAAATTTTATTGTTACTAGCCAATAGACCACCAAATTTTTTGCTAGCCCAGGTTACTTCATTGAAATCACCTAATACTAGCCACAGTCCATTAAAATTATTTTTCATCTTTTTTAAATTATCGCATAATATTTATTGTTCCTCCAATAAATTACTTGCATAAATAACTGAACTAAGCCATGTTTTTGGAAGAGTGTTTACCTTAGCCATAATATGGATCTCTTGGTTTGTTCCTCCAATTTGATCCACGATTGCTTCGTTGTCGTTCCTTATGAGTACCATTCCTTCTGAGTTACCTTGTGCAGGTACTTGAGCCAAACTTATGAAACCAAGGTCTTCCATTATGTTGTGATAGTTGCCCAACCTAGTTTCCAGTAAGCTACCACACTAGGTTAGTGATAATCAAGCATATATATGAAAGATCTTCTAAAGTCTGCATCCCCCCCCCCCCCGACAATTCCAAGAGATGAAACTCATGCTAACGTTTCTGTTGTATGAGCTCCTTCTCTCGCTGAGAGGTGAGCCTTGGCTGCTCGATGTCCCTTCTTCATTTATCCAGAAGTTTGTAAACTTGTTGGGACCATCACCATGGCGTATTGGTATATCCCTAGTGGGTTCAACTTCCTGATAGTTATTGAGTATTTCCTTCAGCGGACAGCTTAAGATGTACCTTTTTTCTTTTCTTGCTTTGATCACTAGAGTTCTAGAGGACCTCAGCACTCCATGTTCCACTATCCTTTCTGTTGGTAGGTCTCCTCCTTCTTCCTGTTCTTTCGTTTGTGATTGGTTTTGATTTACTTGTGTTATTGGAGGAGGATATGTTACCGGTGTGTTGTATGATTGTTCTGGAATCTCGAGGTAGGTATCATTACTGGTGGTTGGTTCATCATTGTATGTTGTTGATTTCGCATACTCTGAAAAATAGGTGCAGGGTTTGGAGGTGGTTGAACGTTTGGGAATAGCAGTGTAGAGAAGGTTGGTGGGCTTTTGGAGCAACCATGCATGCTGGTTTTACCATGCATGTTGTCTCCATAGTGATGGTATCCCCTTATTTGGGAGCAAAGCATGTTCCATCCATGGGTTGTTGGCAATGTCCTCATGGCTATCCTCAGTCCCTCCGCGATAATTTGGGCTAGGTAGCATGGATCCTCTTTGGATTAGTATTTCCTCCCCATTGATATGCAGACTTTTGTTTAGGTTGCATCCCGTTAGACCATGTTCTAGCCAACTCTGTGGGACATAATTTGGGAGTAGGGGAAGGGTTGTGTATAGCGTTGGTGCATAGGGAGTATGTGGTGTAGCTTAAGGGATCCTGTTCATGTGGTTGTTTCTTTGATATTGGTCCCTCACCCACACATTCCTTTTTGTCCTTACATTTCTCCTGTGATAGTTGTTTGATGAAAGTCTTGGAATATTTAATGTGCTTGTTTTTCCCTTCTTCAGTGATGTTTGTGTTGGGAATGTTTTGTGATAGGGATATATAAATTAGTGGGTGGATTAAAGTTAGTAACAACTAGAGAAATTAAGTTCTATTGCCCATTAATATTTTCGGTAATCTCGATATCAATATCATTAATGAGATTTTGATTTGTTGTCAAAAGGTTTATGGTTTGATGTGAACTTGTAAAATTTTGCAAAGAACTAAAACTGTTCTGCGGAGATATATTGCTTGAGTTTTGGGAGAGATTTGGGCTTTTATTTAATGTTGTTTTGATGTGTCTCTTAGTAATGGGTCTATGGCCATAACCTCGTATTCCTTTGGTAAAGGTAATTGAGTGGTGCTTATGTCCTTAACCTTAACAGGATTATGTGCATCAACTATGGGACAAAGGAATGACGATTTTTGGTAATTGATGAGGAGCAAGCAATATGTTCTTTAAGGTCATTTATTTCACTAGACTTGTTACCACATTACTTAACAGAGGTTGATTGAAAGATCTTTTTTTCTCTTCTTTATAATCCATTGGTTCCTCATCGGCTTGTCGATCAATAGCTTTAAAACTATCTAGATCCTTGGGTGAACTAGCATAAGCTTTTGAGTTGAGAATTATAACACATTCAGGTTGATTGTATGCCTTAGTGTGGACTTGATCTTTACCCATTGTGTGTATGCATTCTGCAACTAAAGAGGCCTCTTTTTGTCCAGTTACTCTTTTGGTTGGATTTTGACCCTGGCTGCCTCCGTTGTGGAGCTCTGACGAGCTTGCTTGGGAGTGGGCCCCATTGGTGGTCTGCTTGTAACCCTGTGTTTTGACATTTCTAGCTTTCCCCACCTCTTGTTTCTTATTTCTTTTTTTAATGAGAAACTATTGTCCAATTGTCAATCTTGCTGGTTATGGATTCCATGTCCTTTGTATTTTGATTACGTTGTTTACTTTGTTGGTTTCTTTCCGAGGTATCCTTCTTGAAGTTAGGACATATCGAGAGGTGTCCCAGCATTCCACAACTGGTACATAGGACATTGAACCCCTCATAGGTGACCCTTTGGAAGTGTTTACCTAAAATAATATGAGACTTAAAGAGGTTTTTAGATCGGTACTAGGATGCACAGTCTCACATATTTTCTTCTTAGAGCTAAAGATGTGCAAGCATATAATGTGAATTAAATTCTCTTAGTTTGTTTTCTAACTTTTGTAAGATATCATTGTCATAAATTTATGTTGGAAGTTATGGTAATCTAGCGCATATGGCCGAGTAGGTTAGAGATGCTTTAAAAGCCACAAATCTAGGCTCCCATTTTCTAACGGTAATGAATTAATTCCCTATGAACCAAGGTCCCCCGTGAAGATCTTTGTTATAGTTTTCTAATTTGTTAAACTTAATAAGGTAACAATCACTTCCCAGGTCTACGAGGGATAAGGCTATGGCTTCCATATTGCTTGCAATATTTTTTGTAAGAACTGGTAACCCACCCTTTTCCCATAGACCTTAACTATAAGGGAATTTGCCCAATTTTTGTAAATACGTTCTTTATCACAGGAAATAATAGGTATGAAAACATCTGACTCATCGTAAAATACATTTTCAGTTTTGTCTGTGGAGAAAAGGTCTTCTTCTATGTCGTTCTGTACAGAAATGTGGGTTGGGTTATTTTGATTAATCAGATTGTTACTTAGAACGTATTTACAAATTGAGTAACAGTGAGAGCAATTTTGTGCCAAAAATAGGCGGAAGGTATGATTGTTTCAATGGTTCAAGTGTACTTGGGTCCTTTCCCCCTAAATTATAAAGTATATGCAACCAAAGATCATAATATTGGAATAAGTACATGCAAGAAGTCCTAAATAAGATAATATTGATTTAGTTTTTATTTCTTAACTTTCTTGATCAAGTATGTCAATTTTGAAATAAAAAAAGGCACCATTATGTTCAAAAATTAAATAAAATAGAAATATCAATTGTCATGTTTACCTCGAAAATAGTTTTAACAATTCAATATGATTTGCGATTCTAAATATATGTGATTTATTCCAATATTAGTAAATAAGCAAAAAATATTAAGTGTGAGTAAGAAGAAATGATAATCAAACTAGTGTTGTCAAAGGAATGGGGGCCTCAAGCTCGACAGCCTTGGGGGTCTCGAAGTTAGTTAATAGCAATAAAGTATAAACAATAAAGGAAGAGCAATAAAGCTAAAGAATAATCTTTAGCACAGTAAATGAGAAAAGTAGAGTAGAATGTTCTATTGCAGTGAATGATCCTCCTTACAAATGGTTGGAGTCCCCTTTATATAGGAGGGGGAAACACCTTTCTATTTTCATTATAAAATACTATTGGTAAAGTTATATAACCCCCTAGTACGGATTTGTACGAACCATTCCTAAGAATTTTGCATTGACCTATATGCCCTTGAGAAATTCTCGCTTTTTCTTGAGTGTCATCGAAATTATACTGCCTCGAGGTAAGTGTCGGACCTTCGATGTGCTCTCTCGAGATGTCCATTTTCAGATCGGGTTCGACCCTCACTTCGAGTCGTTCGAGTTCGGGCTTGGAACACAATAGAAATTTCAAAATGGGACTCCTCTGATTTCGGCCGTATACAGATAGTCCCCGCGTTTCTTAGAATGAAATGATAAGAAACAATTTGAATTCCCTAGGTCCTTGATGTTGATATCATTCATGTGACGTAGGCATTGAAATGACCGGAGCATCACGTCGGTTCTCTTCCCCAAAAGCATTGAGTGCACGTCAGAGCTGGTCGACCATAAGTATCAATGAACAGTCGCCGCCTTCCTCTATATATACCCACTTTCGTCTCTTATTTGGAACTTTACCACTTACAACACCTACTCTCCTCTATAAGCTTCCCTTTCACCACCAGTTCCTCCGTTGTATTAGCTCAAAACCTCACTGGTTTATTCATTTCTTCCTTCTTTTTCTAAAGAACCTATGGCCAAAACTTCCAAATCCGTTCCTCAGAAAGAAGGAACCTCCACTTCTACTTCCTTTCTGGCCGGTGGTAAATCGTTGGCGCTTAATGAGATCGTACCGAGCAATTTTTCCTTGAAGAAGGACTTTACAATGGAGAACCCTCCCGATGTCCCCGGCCGTCGAGAACACGCATCGAGGTACATAAGATCAATCGAAGAAAGACACCTAGAAGCAGTGAGGAGAGAGTGTAAATGGGGGAAGGAGGTTGTTCTGCAAATACCCTCTCGCGAAGAGGATATCACGACTTATGTAGAGGGGTTCCTGAGCGTGTATACATACCCCTTTACACTAGGCCCCCTCGACCCGCTCGTGCTCGAATTCTGCCAAAGGTATCGAGTTACCCTGGGCCAGATTCATTCGTCCTTCTGGCGGATCATATTAATGATGAGGTTCTTCGCCGAAAAGGCCGGGATCGAGTTCACCCTCAGCCACCTCATCCGATTATATCAAGCTTAACATTTTCTAGGTTTAATCAAACTCCAACGCCGATCTACCAAGTCCTTCTTTGCCAGTAACGACGAAGTCAGGGATCGAGGTTGGATGAGTAGGTTCATCCGAGTGAGGACCATCTACGTTATTCCCAAGGAGTTCCCGCTATTCCCCGAGAAATGGAACTTCGAACATGAGTTAAATGCTTTGCATTATTTCTTTTTCATAATTCTTGTTGAACCTCGCATAATTGTTCCTTTTCCTCTCCCACAGCGGTCCCGTGGATGCCTAATGCTGTCCTCGGCCTCGAGGACTGGGCTCGCAAACTGGCTTCCACTTCATCATATGACAAATGCAAGTGGAAGGTTTTGTCGAAAGGAAAATGGGAAGCGAAACACCACGGTACATGCTATAATGGTTTTTTTCTTAGTAAAGATACCTTTCTTCATGTGACCTAAGTCCACTGTCGCAGGTATTGGAGAGTTCTCTAAGATGAGGCCACCCCCTCTCGGGGAGGAAGAGGGATACTCAGCTCCCAAGCCAAAGAAGGATAATAATAAGAGAAAGAGATCCTTGAAGAGAGAGGATACTAAAAGCAAAGCAGTGCCTGCTTGGAGGCGCAGAAAAAAAACATTGTCAACAACGAGGATTTTGACTTTGTCCGCCGGTCCATGGACGCTGATGACACGAAGTGGAGGGTTCGACGTTGGTCACTCGAACCAGAAAGTCTTCCGAGGCTATTAAGCCTGCTGGAACTGAGGCCCCTAGCCTCGAAGGAGGAATTACAAAAGAGAAAAGAGACGAAGGCCCTTTATCACCTGACTTGGCGACTGCTTCTCAGACTTCGGGAAATACTCCAAAGGGAGAGAGCTTCGAAGAACCTCTTCCCGATTAGAGCGCCTCGGGTGATCTCCCCGAGGCCGTAACAGAAGTTCATTCACCGTCATTTCTAGCCTTCTCCGAAGATACCATAAGGGACGCTCAGAACTTGAAGACGCCCGAGTTAGGCGGAGTCCCGAGTGAAAACGACCCCTTCCAAGGTTGCTTTACTAGGGTCGATGAGGCCGAACCAGCGGATGCAAACTCAATCTTCGAGGAGGCTCAACGGCTTTGCTCAATTGTAAGTTTTAATAGCACTATAATTTTTCGAACGTCATACTTTCTTCTTTATCACTGTGAGGTCGAGTTGCGTAGGTTTTCGAATGAGGAGGAAACCCTAAGGCTTCTTTGTGATAAGAAGGATAAATAACTCAAGCATCTTCGATCGGAGTTGACCGGGGCTCGAGAGTACGAGGACATGCTAGAGAAGTAACAAGTAACTTTTGTTCTGAAAACATACGGGCTCCCCCTCCCGTCTTCGGAGGCTAATACTTCAATGTCTCAGCTACAACAAAAGGTAGAGATGCTGGAGCGTCTTCGTGGTGAGGTCGACCAAGTCAACTCCGAGTGCAATAAATGAAAGGCACAGATGGATACCCTTGCTGCGACAAAAAAAGATGCACTAGCAAAAATATCTGCCCTTGAAATTCAGCTTCGAAATGCTCAAAAGGGCAACTCGGTTGGCAGGCAGGATAGCCGAGCTCGAGGATGGTCTTACGAAGGCTAAGTCCGAAGTTGTGGAAGCCCTAGCCGAAGCCATAGAAATACAAGCCAAGGCTGATAAGACGATATCCATCTATTTGAAGGATGATGTTGATGCTCATATGGAATTAAGGGGGGCCTCCGACCGGGAGAAAAGAAGCAACGATTATGCCCGATGTCGATCCAGGAGAGAGACTCTCGAAGAGATCCATGCTAAGGGCTTCGACCTCTCCGGGGAGATAGATCAAGCCCGGGCAGACGAGGCTGATGCCAAATTCGTCCTTTCCTCCGATGATGAAGTTGGTGTTGAAGATGATGAAGAAGAGGCTGACGAGAAGGCTTACGGGGAAGAGGCTGGTCCCGAGGGGGTTGACGGAGATGAATTCCCCGAGGGGGAAGAGACTCTCGAAGATCAGGCTACCGAAGGTCCAGTTACCGAAGATGTAGTCCCCGTGGGTGCTGCCTCCGAGCAAGCGACCCCGGCGATAAATTAGGCCTTCTGTAATTTTGTGTAAGGGCTCCATGTGGTAGTTTTGTAAATGTACTTTTAGACCATCATCATAAATATAAAGAATCTTTTGTTTCATCTTCGTTTTGTTAATTTTCGTCTTGCCTTTGAAATGAGATTTGATGTTGTTGATGATCAATCCTATTTTGGACTTGGAATATAAAACCCTTAGGTTTTGTGTTTTGATCGATGATTGATAACATGTTACCATTTAAGGTTCGATCTTCGATCTAAGCTTTAGCTCGGGACTTTCGAGTCCGAACTGGGTAAGGTCTCGAGCATGGTGTGCTTCGGCCTTTAAGTTCTTTAAGTATCGGCCCCTAGGCTTTAAAAAATCGGCCTTTAGGCTCTTTTAGGTTGGCCCTTAGACTCTTTTAAGTTGGCCCTTAGGCTCTTTTTAGATTAGGTCAATTCGACCTCTACAATGGATACAATTTTTCCTCTTTCTGGATAAAGACTTAGTAAAAAATTTGGTTATGCCTTGGCATGTTTTTATATTTGTTCGATTTTTTGATGGTTCGACTGATTGGAGCCTCGTCTTCAAGTCGACGTACAACGATAATTGAATACCTCTCGAGGTTTTTTCGAAGCCTATAATTGAGGGCTGATTTTATTGAAGCCCCTTTGCTTTTGCCGAGAGTAGCTTAATTTAACTGTTTTATCGAAGTATTTGAAGGCCTTTAGTTTTATGGAAAAAGTCGAACGTCTCCGAGCCGCATTATTTCGGGCGTAGCCTTTTCATATAACCATAGTCCATTATATGGTCGTAGCCTTTAGTCCCCGAGTGAGATGGCATTGGCCTTAATATTGAGGGGATACCTTTTTTAAGGCCGAGTATGCCTCATTGAGGTCTTATGAGTTTGAGTATGCTTCATTGAGGTCTTATAAGTTCGGGTATGCCTTATTGAGGTCTTATAGGCTCGAGTATGCCTCTATGAGGTCTTATAGGCTCGAGTATGCCTCTATGAGGTCTAAGTTCGAGTATCTTATGACTCGATGTGTTGACTGTTGATGACAGTTCCCGAGTATTCAGGTGTATTTGGCCCTTGAGCCGTTAAATATGTGAAAATAGTATACTTCTTTGAGGCACAAAGTGTTTTGATATAATACAAATGCTTCCTTGAGTAATCGATACATGCGTACATGTTTTTGCCATCGAGGGCTCGATTATTCTACATGGACACAGTTCATTCGACCATTTGGCCCATTACAACATTCTCCTATCGAGGTCCTCCTTGGCATGACTCGTTTTCTTCAGAAATGTAAACTCGGAGGGTGATGCCCCCCAGTATTCGAGGTTGATTGAATAGAAGCCTTGAATACTTGTCGAGTTTTCCTTAGGTAGCATATAAGTGTTTCCTCGTTAAAAACCTTGCCGGAAAAACCCATTTGGGATAAAACCCGATCTAAGGGAAAAAGACTGCAACGCATGCTTTAAAACCCAAGGTCTTCGAGCTGAAGGGTGCTTCGATGTTCCCAATCGAACACTTGCAAGGAATTAGTTTCAAATACAAATGGAAAAGGGGAGAAGGTCACACTTGGCCTCGATGACCTCTGCTCCTAGGCTCTTAGCGACCTCGAGACCTGCAACCATGGCCTCATACTCGGCCTCATTGTTAGTCAATTTCGAAGTTTTTATAGATTGTTTAATGACGCTTCCCGTAGGCGGTTTTAGTACTATACCGAGCCCGGACCCTTTCACATTCGAGGCACCGTCTGTGAAGAGGGCCCATACCCTCGATGATGTGCCCGTTTTTAGCAAGAGTTCCTTTTCTACTTCGGGCACGGGTGCTGGCGTAAAATCGGCCACGAAGTCTGCCAAAATTTGAGACTTAATCACCGTTCGGGGTTGATACTCAATATCATACCGTCCGAGTTTGATGGCCCATTTGGCCAATCGGCCCAATAATTCGGGCTTATGCAAAATGTTTCGAAGTGGATATGTAGTTAATACACAAATATGATGACACTGAAAATATGGTTTCAACTTCCTAGATGCACTTATTAATGTTAGGGCTAATTTTTCTAAATGCGGATACCTGGTTTCGGCATCTCCTATGGTCCGACTCACATAATATACAGGAAATTGCGTACCTTGCTCTTCTCGAACCAACACGCCACTTACCGCTACCTCGGACATGGCCAAATATAAATATAGCGTTTCATCCTCTTTCGGAGTATGAAGCAAGGGCGGGCTCGAGAGATACCTTTTTAATTCTTCCAAGGCTTGTTGACACTCCGGAGTCCACGCTAAGTTGTTTTTCTTCTTGAGTAGGGAGAAGAAATGATGGCTCCGATCTGAAGACCTCGAGATAAACCGGCCTAAGGCAGCTATCCTTCTGGTTAGCCGTTGTACGACTTTCACATTGTTCATGACGGTGATTTCCTTGATCGCTTTGATTTTATTGGGGTTGATCTCGATCCCCCTGTTCGACACCATGAAACCTAAGAACTTGCCTGAGATGACTCTGAAAACGAACTTCTAGGGGTTGAGTTTCATGTTGTACTTTCTTAAGATATCGAACATTACCTCCAAATGGGTCAAATGGTCCTCTGCGCGCAGGGACTTAACTAGCATGTCATCAATATAAACTTCCATAGATTTTTTTATGTGATGTTCGAACATCTTATTAACTAGGCGTTGATATGTTGCTCCTGCATTTTTTAGCCCGAAGGGCATTACATTATAGCAATATGTACCATACTTTGTGATAAACGAGGTCTTTTTCTGGTCCTCCGGGTTTATTTGAATTTGATTGTACCCCGAGTAGGCGTCGAGAAAAGTAAGGATCTCGTGGCCAACTGTAGCATCGATCAGACGGTCGATATTGGGCAGTGGGAAGGAATCTTTAGGGCATGCTTTGTTCAAATTCTTGTAGTCTACACACATTCTAAGTTTATTCACTTTTTTGGGGACTACCACTATGTTAGCTAGACATTCGGGGTATTTCACTTCCCTAATGGATCCTATTTTGAGAAGTTTGGTTACCTCATCTTTGATGAATGCATGCTTTACCTCGGATTGAGGTCTCCTTTTTTGCTTCACCGGTTTGAACTTGGGGTCGACACTTAGTCGATGTGTGGTTACCTCATGTGGGATCCCTGTCATATCTAAGTGGGACCAAACGAAGAAATCAATGTTATCAATAAGAAATTGAATGAGTTCTTTCCTGAGTTCAGGGGTTAATCCCGTTCCCAGGCATACCTTTCGTTCTGGAAGATGCTCCATCAATACGACCTGTTGAGTTCTTCGATTGTGGATTTCGTTGCATCTGATTCTTCGGGGGCAACGAAGGCCTGAGAGGTGAGGAGATCTTCTTCTTCCTCCTCGACCACCTGTTCATCGGGCTCCAGTCCCTCGGGCTCAACCGAGGGTACAAGCTGTGATTGATATTTGGCTAGCTGTTTGTTCTTTGACTTCTTCGAGGTAGGTGATGTCGATGATGGTGCCAAGTCATGCACTGCGAACATCTCCTTAGTTGCATGTTGCTCTCCATATACTGTTTTCACACCGTCCTTTGTTGGGAACTTCATCATTTGATGAAGAGTTGATGGCACTACCCCCATGCTATGGATCCATTGCCTTCCAAGTAGAGCATTATACATCATGTCACCTTCGATGACATGAAACTTGGTGTCTTGTATGGTTCCGACCACGTTGACTGGGATGATGATTTTGCCCTTCGTTGTTTCACTCGCCATGTTGAATCCATTTAAGACTCGAGAGGGGGGGGTATGATTTGGTCGAGCAGTCCAAGGTGCTCCACGACTCTTGATCTGATTATATTTGCTGAGCTACCTGAATCCACGAGAACACGTTTAACTTGAACTTTATTTAAAAGGATAGAAATTACCAGTGCATCATTGTGAGGCTGAGATAAGGCCTCAATGTCTTCCTTGCTGAATGTAAGGGTGTCCTCAAGTATGTAGTCCCGAGTTCGCTTCTCCCTTATGATGGATACTTTTGTACGTTTGAATATGAGTCCCTGTGGGACATCGACTCCTCCGATGATCATGTGAATGACATGTTGGGGCTCTTCTAGTTCATTTTACTGTTCGCATCTCTCTCTCAAAAATGGTTCTTGGCCCGGTCGCTGAGAAATTCTTGAAGGTGCCCCTCGTTGAACAATCTGGCTACCTCCTCTCGAAGCTGTCCGCAGTCCTCGGTCTTATGACCATGAGTACCATGATACTTGCACATTAAGTTGGGGTTCCTCTGAGAAGGATCAGTCTGTATGGGCTTGAGCCATCTAGTATCTCTAATCTTGTCGATGGATGATACGATGTCTGAGGCATCGATGTTGAAGTTGTATTCTGACAATCGGGGTGCCTCCATCGGTCCCGAGTGCCTGTCAAACCCCGTCTTGCCCATGAGTCCCCGGGAACTTTGGCCTCGATCCACTCTTAGATCATTTTGAGGTGTGTTACGCCTCTAAGTGTTTCTTCTGTCTTCGATGTATGGCTTATATCTTTCCTTGTTCAGCCTTGGCTCCCTTTCCGCATTTCTTGGTTCCTATGCTAGTAGCCTGCTTGGATAAACTGATCCCGAGGGGGCTCCTAACTAGTCGTCCTCGACCCTAATTTTTGACTGGTACTTGTTGTGCACATCGACCCAAGTTACGGTGGGATACTCGATCAAGTTCTGCTTTAGCTGTCTCGAAGCTATTGAGCTTCATTCATTCAGCCCCTGAGTGAAGGCCTGTACAAACCAGTCATCAGAGACTGGTGATAACTCCATTCATTCCAACTGGAAACGGGAGACGAACTCCCTCAACATCTCATTCTCTCTTTGCTTGATTTTGAATACGTCGGACTTCCTCGTCGCAACCTTTATGGCACCAGCATGTGCTTTTACAAATGAGTCTGCCAACATGGAAAACGAATCTATTGAGTTTGGGAGCAAGTTATGGTACCACATCATGGCCCCTTTGGACAATGTTTCCCCAAATTTCTTCAGTAGAACATACTCGATCTCGTCGTCCTTCAAATCATTTCCTTTTAAACCAAAAATATATGTGGTGATGTGCTCGTTGGGGTCTGTGGTCCCGTTGTATTTTGGGATGTCCGGCATTCGGAACTTCTTCGGAATGGGCTTCGGAGCCGCACTCGGTGGGAATGGTTTTGGTACAAACTTCTTCGAATCCAGTCCCTTCAAGACCGGAAGTGCTCCCGGGATCTGGTCGACCCTCGAGTTGTAGGCTTCCACTTTCTTATCGTTGTCTTCAATCCTTTTTTCTCCTGACTCGATCCTCTTAGTGAGTTCCTCGAGCATTTTCATGATGGTGGGATCAGTTCCCGACCTATTGTTGCTTGATCTCTCTAGGGTTGGCTCAACTCGAGGAGCCGTTTTCGGTCCTGCTCTGCTCGGAGTCTTTTGCCGACTCTGTAACTGAGCGATGGCAACTTATTGTGCTTGCAACATTTCAAAAATTACTTGTAGGCCGACTTTTCTTTCTTCTCGAGCCTGTGTCCTTTGTGCGTCAGGTTGGTCCCCTCCGCGTACACATCCTTTAATATCAGTGCCCAAATCGACGTGCAAGGCAATGCGTGAACCAACGTCGACTGGGTTGGGTGCTGGTGCTACCCCAGGGTTAAGCGGTGGCAAACCGTCCCCTGAAGCTGTTGCACTATTTTCTCCATGGAATCCGAGACCGTCGTTTCCATGTACGTTCGCTGAGTTAGACATATTTCAACCTGAAATCAAAGAATATTTGGACAAGAAAAAGTGTGAAGAATAACGTGTGTTATCAGAAAACTAGCACCAAAATAATCACTATTATCTTTAGCCCCACGGTGGGCGCCAAACTATTTACCTCGAAAATGGTTTTAACAATTAAATATGATTTGTGGTTCTAAAAATATGTGATTTATTCTAATACTAGTAAATAAACAAGAAATATTAAGTGTGAGTAAGAAGAAATGATAATCAAACCAGTGTTGTCAAAGGAATGGGGGCCTCGAGCTCGATAGCCTTGGGGTCTCGAGGTTAGTTAATAGCAATGAAGTATAAACAATAAATTAAGAGCAATAAAGCTGAAGAATAATTTTGAGCACATTAAACGAGAAAAGTAGAGTGGAATGTTCTATTGCAGTGAATGATCCTCCTTACAAATGATTGGAGTCCCCTTTATATATGAGGGGGAAACACCTTTCTATTCAAAGTAAAAAATACTATTGGTACAACTGTATAACTGCCTAGTACGGATTTGTAAGACCAATCCTGAGAATTTCGCCTTGACCTATATGCCCTTGAGAAATTCCCACTTTTTCTTGAGTGTCATCGAAATTGTACTGTCTCGAGGTAGGTCGTGTAGGACTTTCAATTCTTATCTCCTACCCCGTGAATCGACTATATCAAAATATAGATATCTAACAGCATCCAAAAATTACAACAGATATAAAAAATTCAAGCGCATTTAACTTTGAAATAAGTTTTTAATTTTCGTTATAATTAAATATAAATTCTAATAAAACCATTTTATACTTATCTAATGTTAAAGCAGAAATGGAAAATTCCAATGTAACAGTAGCATTTCATCATTTTGGAAAATTAACCCAAGCACCAAGCAACTCCTGTCTCCACGTATATATATGAAAATGAAGAATACACGCACACATATAAATACAGAGAGGCACATCACCAAATCTCATCAGCAAAAACCCCTATATCTATCTTCCCCCTTTCTCCCCCATTTTCTTTCTAAATTCTCAATCCGATTTCACTTTTTTCAATTCTCAGTCCACTGCTCTATCTAATCAGAATTTTATAGGATTGATACGCTTAATTTTTTTAATTATATAAAATATATAGTTATTGGCATAAAATTGTGGGAATTTTCATTTTCGATCTATAATAATCTGGGTATTTATGTGTTGTTTAGATTGAATTGATAAACATAAGATATTTGGGTGGGTTTTTGAATCAAGAATGAAAATTGAATCTACAAGGAATTGATAATAAAAGAAGAAAAATGCCGGGTTTAGCACAGAGAAATGATCACGAATTGGGTGGGTCGGATTCGTGTAATGGGTTCTGGTCAAAGCATAACGATGGCATCGGCCACAATGAGCTCCAGAAGGTAGTCAATTTGGAATCTTACTTTTTTATTTATTTATAAATATTCTGAATTTTGGGTTGTAGTAATTTACTTTTTCTGTTGGTGAATTTGGATTGGTGACTGTGAGTTTGTATTTGGATCTTGTGATGTAATAATGGGTTAATGGAGTGGTTTTATGAATTGAACTTTGCCATTTTACTGAATTAGATTGATATCCGGTGTGAAGAATTTGTAGTTATTAATTTACTTATGTTATATGGAACGTTGGAAGCTCACGACAATCTAAGAACAATATTGCTGTAGCAAAATCTTGAAAATAAGACAGGTTACCCGCTACAATAGGTAAAGGTGACCTGTAATGGCGTAAAAATTCGTTATACGGGCAGTGTGTATAACTTAGACTCGTAGTAGTTGTCAATGTGGTAATGTCATATGAATGTAAGAAGTTCACATCAATCTAAAGAACAAATGTGCTCTAGCAAAATATTTAATGGGTTTTTTGAATTAAGAAATGATTGATTAGTTGGAGTGAAATTCCTTTTCTATGAATTCAGTTACATGTAGAATATTTCAGGATAACTAGGGTTCAATTTTATTTTCATGTTTTATAAGTATGAATTGCTCGATTACTTAAATCGATGTGATTTAGTTCTAATAGCAAGTGCATGATGCAAAATGTTTCTTTTATCGGTTCGTAGTTCTGGAGCGAGCTATCACCCCAAGAGAGGCAGGAGCTTCTGAGGATTGATAAGCAAATCCTTTTTGAGCAAGCTCGTAAGCACATGTACTGTTCTAGATGCAATGGGTTACTGCTTGAAGGGTTTTTGCAAATTGTCATGTATGGAAAGTCTTTGCAGCAGGAGGGAGTGTGTGCGAACCACCCTTCCGGCAGAGTAAGGGCCTTGAAGAATCAGTGTGATGGGGGTTTGTGTGTGACAACAGGTTGTGAGGATGAGACTCAAGATCCATCCGTCCATCCTTGGGGAGGTCTGACCACGACACGAGATGGAGCACTTACCTTATTGGACTGTTATATATACACAAAGTCCTTGGAGGGGCTTCAAAATGTATATTTATTTTCCTCAATAAATATCTTTCTCCATAATCTTCCACTTTCCTCTTACCTTTCCTTTGAATCAGGTGTTTGACAGTGCACGTGCAAGGGAACGGGAGAGAGAACTGCTTTATCCTGATGCATGTGGTGGAGGTGGTAGGGGTTGGATAAGCCACGGAATGACAGGCTACGGTAGAGGGCATGGAACAAGAGAAACATGTGCTCTTCATACAGCTAGGCTTTCCGTCGACACATTGGTGGACTTTTGGTCTGCCCTTGGAGAAGAGACACGACAATCTCTTTTAAGAATGAAAGAAGAGGATTTCATTGAAAGGCTCCTTTACAGGTTTGTGTACATTGTCATTCATTCAATTTCTTATTCTTTGGATAGTTACTCTCACCCTCTTTTGCTTCCTAACCATCCAGTGTGTAATTCAGTCATTAGATGCATTGTGCTGAGATGGTTATTAATCTTACAAATGCATGTATAATTGAGGGTTTTTTAATTCTAAGTCTCATCCTTTGAAGATCAAAGGTCTTGAGATCACTAGGCCTACTGATTTTACTGTTTGAAATCTGATGTGCTAGGACTGTCATCAGTTCGGCGAAGAAGTTATGTAAAATGACTGGGAGACCATGCGTGAATCAATATTAAGATATTTGGAAGTGCTCATTTATACTAAAAGTTGATTGTCAATTTCTCTAGCTCGTAAGGGGTGGATCTGTGGCTGTATTCCTCAGGAGCAAAGAGTTGTTTTACTGAATGATGTACACATGATTAGAAAATTCAGAAGGTGGGTAAAGGAGCGTACGTGAAATCTAGATTTATGGTTTGTGCAAATAAAAGGATAGCTCAATGACAGGTTGCACCCTTTTATAGGAATGTATCAGGTCAGAGGAAATTTTGGTCCATTAAGTTTCGAGAAGTGAGTGAAGTGTCATGTTTCCTTCTCGTAATCCTTTCTTTCCCATGGTGTGAATGTCATATATGGAGATGCCAATTCAATAAGGATTCACTTTCTACTTTTAAGGAAATGAACAAGAAAAAGATGATTGAAGAGTTATACTGATTGAAAAAGTAAAGAAATTTTAGTGGATGAAAGCTATCCGTAAGTGTACGATTTTCCAATATTTTTCGTAGGCAGTGGAGTTTTCTAGAACCAACTTCAAGAAGTGTCTTTATTCAGCAGTATGGTGGGGCATCGAAACACTAATTGTTTTCCCTTTAGTTTTCATATGCCCAACTTAGTCACTATAGCTATGAGATATGTTCCTGCTTCTTTTACCTCTGTAGAGTTTAAGAAAAATTAAATACAAGAAAGGGAACACCAACTACCTTCCTGTTGTAGGGAGCTAAAGGGGTTATAAACTAGTGTGCTGCTTAGCTGCCCAAAGTTTTGACACATCCTCACCATGTATGCTTCTAATCTTTTGCTGCTTATGGGGAATTGTCTAGAGTTTTAGCTATTCTCGAGCCCCATGAATTTTTCATGTAGTTTTATCCAATATGGTGTAAAATTCTCGAGGAGAAAATACCACTTTAATCTGTTTGTATATTAGTTCTGCTTTGGTGCGGTGTAATTGGTGGTGATTTCTCTATGTGGGTGTAATTGTTGGTGGAGCTTCCTCAAATGATTTCTGGAGTTCACGACTGAAGTTAAGTGGTTATTTTAATTATGATCAATCACTGGTGGTTATCAGTGTCTGCCTTTTAAAACGGAGGTAAACGGATCTAGATAAATCAAGCTATAGCCTATAATTGTTAGGAAAGGAAGTATTTTGGACTTTAACGTTTAAGGTTGTAAGGGATAGGTATGTCTGCTATAAGAGCCAAGGTAGTATAATGTACAAGAGCCCATCAATTCTTTTTAATGACATTGATGTGTCAAGCAATATTGGCTTTGATCTTGATCGATGATTCAAGGGACTTAACATCAGCAATTATATTGGGTGATTTTCCTGTTATTGGATGCTGAAGTTATAGGAAGAATGCAGGTTGTGGCAGTATTTCAATAAGAAAAGTCTCGGCAACCTGCTTCGCTGCTAGCAAGTTAATATCCACTCTAGGTGGTCTCTGTTTCCTGCCGCAGATACAATCACTGGAACATCAAGTTCCCATATTGTTTTCTATCCTTTAGATGGTCGCCAGGATTTCTTTTTAAAACATTTTTAATAGATAAGTTGCTTATTTTAGAAGTTTTTGGTTGCAGGTTTGATAGCAAGAGGTTTTGCAGAGATTGCAGAAAGAATGTTATCCGTGAGTTCAAGGAGCTGAAAGAATTGAAGCGTATGCGCAGAGAACCTCGTTGCACTAGTTGGTTCTGTGTTGCGGATACAGCTTTCCAGTATGAGGTGTGATTATTTTTCAACGTCAACTTTTTCATTTTTTTCATTTTTTTGGTTTGTGAAGCACAAATGTGGAAATTTAGCTATATCTTTCCCTTTTCTGCTTTCTTATATTTTTGGGGAAATGAAATGTGTCTGTTGGCACTTTAATATTAATATTCAAGGGCTATTACATTGTTAATATTGTGCTATGGTAAATATATTCCCTGCACATTAATCCCTTGAAGCTGTTTCTTTTTGTCAAGGAAAGGCTGCAAATGATTAAAACACTGGCATGAATTCACTCTCCCACCCTGCTCCCCCTACCCACAAAATTGAATGTAAAAGGAGAGAAAAATAATGAGAGAGGAAGACCTTAGAAGCTGATGCTTTGGTTCCTGGATCTTAAGAAATAGTTGAAGTAGTTACCATTTTATGCTCCCAGTTTGATGCCATTTTACTTTCATATTCTCAGGTTTCTAATGAAACAATCCATGCTGATTGGCATCAGACTTTCATTGACAACTTTGGGACATATCACCACTTTGAATGGGCAGTTGGAACTGGAGAAGGAAAATGTGATATATTGGACTATGAAAATGTTGGCTTGAGTGGAAGAGTTCAAGCTAATGGTCTTGACTTGGGTGGTTTGAATTCCTGCTACATCACTTTACGCGCATGGAAAATGGACGGCAGATGTACCGAGCTTTCAGTCAAAGCACATGCCTTGAAGGGGCAACAATGTGTACATTGCAGGCTTGTGGTTGGGGACGGTTTTGTAACCATAACAAGAGGTGAAAGCATTAGAAGGTTCTTTGAGCATGCTGAAGAAGCTGAAGAAGAAGAGGTAGTCAAGTTTATGAGGCTTCTTTAGTATCCCTTTGTTGCTGCTCTTTCATTATTTAGTATTGCTATTAGATGCTAAGATATTCTTTGTTGTGAAATTCTCAATCTTATGGTTGTTGCTTGATGTTTCCTTACAAGGATGATAACTCCATGGACAAGGATGGAAATGACCTTGACGGTGAATGTTCCCGTCCTCAAAAACATGCGAAGAGTCCTGAACTTGCGCGAGAATTTCTTCTAGATGCTGCAACTGTGATTTTTAAAGAGAAGGTAAGCCCTTCCCCTGCTTTACCAGGCGCTTTACATCTTGTTTGGATGGTTGTTACCAATTGTATCGTGTTGTATTGTTATCCCAAAACAATATTTGTTTTGATTATTTATTTATAATTGATTGTATTGTATTGTTAAATCTATTGTTCCGAAACAACGAAAAGCCCCATTTTATGAAACAACCAATTTGGTGTGGTGGGATTGTTTTCTATATTTCTTTCCAATTATGCCCTTACATTACTTCATAATTCTATTTTACTCTTTACTTTTTTCTTTTATTTCAACTCCAAATCTCCAACCTATTGACCAACTTTGTATTCGTCCATCTTTTCTACAATTGGTTCGTGCCATTCTTTTCATCCAAATCTCCAAATCTATGTTCGTTTTTTTGTTTCTTTCCATCATTCTATGATTTTTTCTTTTATTGCTAATAATAGTTAACCTTTTTCTTCAGGTTTTTGCTCTTATTTCCAAGATACATAATTGGTGATAAATTAGTAGAAAGATATTTTCTTAATATGGGCCATTCTGGATAAATTTAATATTTAATACAATTTAGGGTATTTTAGTATACTTATCAGTTACAGTGTAGTACGATACAAGCTGTTCATATATCCAGTCACTGTTGTGAAGAGCGTGAATCGAGGAAAAGCGACAAGCCCCTTTTTGCTAAGTGAGAAGCGAAGCGTTCGTTTTTTTGAAGTGAAGCGGAAATTTAAAAAAAAGATATGAAAATAAATACTGCATAGACAACACATGTAACTGTAGGAAAAAATAGGCAGCATTTCAATCTTTTTATCACTGAAACAATGCAACAAAATGAATAAGAAGGACGGGAGAAGAATGAGGAAGAAGAACTGAAGGGAAAAAAAAAAATTCGCCAGCATTTCATTGCTGTTTGGACGCTGAAACAATGAAAGAAAAAGAAAAAGAAAAATAAGGAGGAGGAGGAAGAAATCACATACCTGGAACCAAACTAGATGATCTTGAAGTTGAAAAATGTAGGAAACTTAAACCCTAGGTCGCCTCTTTCTTTCTCTATTGCTGTTGCTCGATACTGTTTTAAAAAAGACAATTTTTTTTAACTAAATACGTTGGCAAGCCAGTTATAAAGAGAAGCACTCGCTTCTTAAGCTTCGCATCGCTTCACCGCTTCTCGCTTTTTCAAGGGAAGCGAGCGCTTTTGTAAATCTGCTACACTTCAACTAACAGAAGCGCCAGATACCTCGCCTTGCTTCGCTTTAAGCGAGGAAGCGCTCGCTATTTACAACCCTGTATCCAGTTGAGACTGCAAATATTTCTTTTGCGGGAGTCGAACCAAATAATAAAAATATTATTAAATAACAGCAAACGATACAATCTATCCAAACGTCATCCATAAAACGATACAATACAGTACCGTACAACAACAACAACAACAATATACCTAGTATTATTCCACACAATACAGTACAATTTAATACATTATAAAACGATGGGTAACAATGATAGAAACAAAGTGTTAGTCTATTCGCAAGTGGGTTCTAAAGTAGTACTAACAAACAACAAACCCAGTATGTTCCAAATATGTGGGGTCTAGGGAGGGTAGTTTGTACGCAGACCTTACCTTACCTAATACAGGTAGAGAGGCTGTTTCCAATAGACCCTCAGGTCGGAAAGGGTGAGACGAAGAAGAAGAAGAAGAAAAGCATGAAAGCAAGGGAGAAGAAAAAGAGGGAGATAAAGGATAAGTAGTACCAAATAATAGCAACAGAGGATACAATATCTGAGGCGAACAAAACCACATAACCGCAAATAAAATCCAAGAATATGAAGGGACATGCATGCCACTAAGACTATCGGTGAGCAACTAAGAAACTACCTACTAACCTTCTACCCTAATCCTCGACCTCCACACCCTCCTATCAAGGGTCATGTCCTCAGTGAGCTAAAGCAGCGCCATGTCCTGTCTAATCTCCTCTCTCCGGTACTTCTTAGGCCCACCTCGACCTCTTCTCAAACTCGCCATGGCCAACCTCTCACGTCTCCTAACAGGAGTATCAATGCTTCTCCTCTTAACATGTCCGAACCATCTCAGCCTCGGCTCCCGCATCTTGTCCTCCACGGATGCTACTCTCAGTTTGTCCTAGACAGCTTCATTCTTAATCTTATCTCTCCTAGTACACCCACGCATCCATCTCAACATCCTCATCTCTGCTACTTTCATCTTTTGCACGTGGGAGTTCTTGACTAGCCAACACTCAGCCCCATACGCCATAGTCGGTCGAACCATCAGTCTAAAACTTACTCTTTAAGTCTTGGCGGCACATTCTTATCACATAAAACACCGAAAGCGAGCCTCCGTTTCATCCATCCCGCTCCGATGCGATGTGCGGTATCTTCGTCAATCTTCCCGTTACCTTGGATAATAGACCCGTAGATACTTAAAGCTAGCTCTCTTGGGGATAACTTGAGCATCAAGCTTTACCTCTACGCCTGTTTCATGGGTCCCGTCATTGATTTTGCACTCCAAGTATTCTGTTTTGGTTGAGCTCAACTTGAAACCTTTTAGACTCCAAGGCCTGTCTCCAAACCTCCAACCTCACGTTAACTCCGCTTCGCGTCTCGTCAATCAACACTATATCATCGGCAAATAGCATGCACCAAGGCACCTCTCCTTGGATGTGTTGCCACAATACATCTATCGCCAAAGTAAATAAAAACGGGCTATGAGCCGATCCCTGGTGCAGCCCCATCACAAAAGGGAAATGCTCCGAGTCCAGAAGTGCTTTTATTAATTTGGATTTTCAGAGAATTGCTTCTGAGAATTGCTTCTGTCTGTGTTTGGCCAATTCATTTCAGAGACGCTTTTGTCAGTACTAGAGAAGCACTCTGTGCTTGGATAAATTGAGGACGGATAGTTTGGTAAGAGTATTTTGTCCTGAATATTTAATTCTGTGCTTCTGCTTTTAGAAGTTACAAATGTCTGCTTCTCCCCGCAACAAAAAACTACTTTCCGATTACTCAAATCACTATTTCTTTGAGAAGTTTAGCCTGAACACCTTGACTTTCTAAAATAGCACTTTCAGTGTCCGGAAAGATTGGCCAAAAAGGACCCTATCTTATCGAAAAGAAAGATTGCCAAATAGGCTTTAAATTTAAGGTGGTAGTGTATTTTAAACAATTCTTTAGTTAGTTTGCATCTATCTTTTTATAGAAACTATTGCATTTTTAATATTCGTAGCCTTATATTATAAATGTTTCGCCACAACAATCTTCTTTTATGAAGCAATTGTGGAGAGCGAATAGCAGGCGGATTGTGAGCAAAGTATGTTCAGGATTTAGATTCTTATCTACTTAATGTTTCTAGGGAGCTAAGTCAATTGTTGGGAATCTATGTTGCTGGATCCTCCAAAAAGGCTGCCGGGTGTTTGTAGGGTCCTCCAAAAGTAGTGCATTTTTGGAGGATCTGGGTGGCATAGTTTGGATTCTATTCACATAATCATTTAGCCAATAACCGCCTTTTGTTTTCTACTATTTCTTATAATTGGAAGACAAGCTAGTCTTGTACTCCTTAAATATCCTATGCTAGTCTTATTAAGTTTGGCTCTGTTTTCCCTCTAATGGGTCAAAGTTCAGTTTAATCACTCAATATGAATCTTCTGTCACATGATATTACTATCATGAAGCTGCAACTAAAAATAGGAACCAAATAAGATTTCCCTTTTTTGGAACCGAGTTTGAGATGATTTGGGAATTGCAGTGCTTGGTTAATTATGGTGACTTGAATTTGTTCTGACACGGAAATATATACAGGTTGAAAAAGCTTTTAGAGAAGGAACAGCACGGCAAAATGCACATAGCATGTTTGTCTGTCTTGCATTGAAGTTGCTAGAGGAGCGTGTACATGTTGCCTGCAAGGAGATTATTACTTTAGAAAAGCAGGTACTCAGAAGATGTATTTATAGATTAAGGACTGTCACAGCTTCTTCTTTTAGTATGAATGCTTATTCCTGCTTGTAGAGGTATGGTTCTGAGACTCTGCTTAATTTGTTGATGCAGATGAAACTTCTTGAAGAAGAAGAGAAGGAAAAGCGTGAAGAAGAAGAACGCAAGGAGCGGAGGAGGACAAAAGAAAAGGAAAAGAAACTTCGGAGGAAGGAGAGATTAAGAGAAAAAGAAAAGGATAGAGAGAAGAAAGGCTGTGAATCAAATGAAACTAATTTTGTTCCTGATGATTCAAAGGAGGAGATTTGGAGGAAGGAGAGATTAAGGGAAAAAGAAAAGGATATAGAGGAGAAAAGTTGTGAACCTAACCAAACTGATGATGTTCCAAAGGAGGAGTCAACAACTAGTGTTGATGATGATGAGTCGAATTTGATAAGCAAAAGGGCTTCAGTGAGTGAAACGGGTGAAGTCAATCGTTCCAGTCCTCTATCCCAGGATAACGAATATGATCTACTTTTGGATTGCTCGAATATGCAAATCCACTCTGATGACTATCCTGAGGAATTCAATATTAAAGATATGAATGTTTCGTCTGCAAGTGATCATTTGAGATACTCCAGGCGAAAGATAAAATTTCGAAATGATTCCCAACCAGATTCAGGCCTGAAATGGTTAGATAGACGACGGTTTGCTGTTGTTTCAGAGAGCGGAGGTGTAGTGAGCAAGCATGACCCAAGACATTACTGTGATGACTTTGGAGCTTCTAAGTGTACTAATAGGTTGAATAAGCAAATAAGAAATAACGTTGCAAAGTCCAACATAAATTATGGTGCCTCCAAGTTTGCGGAGAAGCACCAATGTTCAAATAATAAGAGGATGAATGACCGATATGACTCTGCCACTTGCAGCTGTAACCAACACATCGATTATAGATCGAAGTTGGATCCAAATATTGCCAGAGAAATACAAGATAACAAACCTGTGAGTAAATCAGCATCTTCATCAGATATCTCCAAGCAGTATTATCATGGAAACAAATATAATCAACTCGAATACATGCGAGAAAATGGTAGAAGACTAAAAAACGGAATGACTACAGGTAATAATTTGTCCAGCAGGGATTCACCAGTTACTAAGAAAGTATGGGAACCAACAGAATCACAGAAGAAGTATCCAATAAACAGCTCTGACTCTGATCTTACATTGAGTACTGAAACTCTAGAGGATCCAGAGTATTCGATTTCCAATAGTTCGGAAGTATCTAGTCCTCTTCAGATCCATCATGAAGAAAAGGACGTTCAAGAATCAAGAAAACCTGGCTCTAAAACAGAAAGCAACTGCAAAAGTGGTTTTCATTTTGAAGAGAAATCCCAGCAGTATTTGAAGTATTTAGGAGGAGATGATGAAAATGAGTCGATGCAGGGGTCTTCTTTGGGTTCATCACAGAGAAGCTCGTCTAATTCTGATAATTGTTCATCCTGCCTTAGTGAGGGAGACAGCAATACATCCTTTTCAAATCCTCGACATCCAGAATCATCATCAACGTCAGATTCAGAAGATTGCAGCCAAAAGTCAGAAGGAAGAGGAACTTCAGAAATTAAGAACAGCTTTGCTGATTGTTATGAAGTTGGGCAACAAAAGGGGAATGCTACTGGTAGTGGTGTTCATGTTAAGTGCCTTACGCCAGATTCTGCAAGAACAACTACTGTGCAAAGTTTTCCTGTAACAGTTAATTCAACTTGCAGTAGTGGAAATATGAATGGGGCTTCTCTTGGAACTCAACCTCAACCTGTGCATCCACCAGTCCAAAATCAAGGCATACACTTCCCTTTGTTTCAAGCTCCTGCAATGGGTTATTATTATCAAAGTCCGGCTTCTTGGGGAGCAGCTCCTGCGAATGGCTTAATGCCATTTCCTCATCCGAACCACTATGTATTTGCTAGCCCTTTTGCTTATGGTCTGAATGCTTATACGCATTTCATGCAGTATGGTGGTCTACAGCATCTGACCCCTCCTGTTGTCAATCCTGGTCAATTCCCTGTTTACCAGTCAGTTGCTCCAACAAATGATATGTGCACAAAGAGAAGTGCTAATGATACTACTATTGGCGGGTTAAAAGATGCCTATCACGAAGCTAATATGCAGAGGATGGGGCAGCATACAACAGATAAACCAACTGTAGAAGCAGGTCAAAACGGGAAGTCTGGAAGCTCGGGCTTCTCTCTTTTCTCTTTCACTCCTGATCCTTTTTCTTTGAAACAAGGGATTGCGAGGAATATTTCTTCAGATTTGACAGCTGATCACACTGAGGGTGATGGTGGCTGCACTAAGAAAGATCCAGTTGAAGAGTACAACCCGTTTGCAAACCGGATTGAGTTTCCTTTTCCTGATATAGTTTGTTAACAGAGATATGAGGTGGCTGCATGCCAGGTATCAGTTTATATTCTCTACTGAGTCATGGAAGTTTGAGTACTTATAATGTCATACACAATAATCCCCTCAAAAAAATTAGCAATTTTTTTCTTGATTTAGTTGATTGGTTTTGTTTTGTTTTGAGTTGTAATCTGTTTTTTTCCTTACGTAGGGAGAGCAAAGGTTGAGAGAATGACAGAGTGTTTCGAGTTAAATTGTATGCAATGAGCTTTTTCCTATACAAATGAATGTGGTATTTGATCGGCATGATGTGCTTAGACTCACATGTTCCTTTATACCTTATTGGCTAGGTATCTTGCTAAATGGTTCCAAACATTGGCGGGGATGAATGTTCCAATGGTACCACTACCCTGTTTGGTCAAGCTTCTCCAAAGCCGAAAGTGCTTTTTTTTTTCCCTCAAAAAAAGTGCCTTTTTCCCGAAGTTGTAGTGTTTGGCCAAGCTTTTAGAAGGCAAAAAAGTGCTTTTGATTAGAAGCACAAAAAAAGTAGGTTCTCTCCAAAAATACTTTTTTTGAAAAGTACTTTTGAGAAATATATATTTTAGAACCACATATGAAAAATTTGATCAAACATTAATTGCTGTTCAAAATTCCTTTTCAAATTAATTAGCCCAATTTTGGGGTCTGCTGCAAGAACGAAGCAAATACTTTTCAGGGTAAAGAATCCCAACACTATTTTTCATTTTAGTGATCGTCTAACATTCAGGCAACTGTTCCAATGAGTTTTAGCATTTCTTAATTTTAAAAAATAAACAAATTTAAGTGCTTCAACAGCAAGTTTTGGGGGTGTAAGAGTTTTCACAGTAATCTTAATGATTACGGTGTAATAATAGGACTTCTTTTCGTCATGTAATTAAAGATTCCTGTAGCAGAAAATTATAGATTCTTACACGAGAAAGCATATCACAAGTAAATAACTGATAAATTTTATGAAATAAAATTCTAGTTTGTCACTCTCCGCTTTTTAACTAGTCTATACACTTGTGAAAACATGGTTTAGTGATTTTGCTCGATCTTTGGTTAGCAAATTTATAAGACAAGCAATGTTATATAGGTGTGAATATTGGGCTGCTGAATCATAATCGAATGATTGAAATGAAAAAAAATGCTATCAAGGTGTTATAGGATAAAAAATGCCTAGATGATTGTCGTAATGATACGTATGCTAAGATGGATATTCAATTACACAAAATTTGACGAGATAATTAATAACACATTCTACAGAAGTGCAACTAGCAAAAATCGAGGATAAAATGAAGGCCGAATGCATACAAATATACCTAAAGTTGTCAAGATTTTTCATTTAGACACGTCAAGCAGGTTTGAATACATGTAGTAGGCCAAAAATGTACCAATCAGACATATTTTGCTGACATGATTGATAGCATGAGCTGCACATAATGCTCGTGTTCATTATCCTCTACTGATGTCCTAAGAGTATTTTCGATGCCTAAACGTATGTTCATACACACTTTCGTCTCTTAATTTCTATGTTTTCACTTAGAAAAACCTACTTATTGTGGTTCATTTTTTGGCAAAATACAACAAGGAACATCAAGCCAAAGTGCTTACGGTGCAACTCACGCTATCAACTATTTTAGCAAAATGTGTCTGATTTGTACACTCTGGGCCTACTACAGGAATTCGATCAAAACATCGTGGCAACTATAGGTGTCTCCATATTTATTCAGCCTAAAATGAAAAAGGTCACTTGTGATGGTTTAGTTATGTCATGCACATACCTAACATCATGTGGACGGAAGTTATCATGAAAAACCACGACCTATTGAAATTATTATAACTTAGTGAAAGATGGGACACAACAAAATAAAAAGATTTACATGGGCAATACCAATTAGTTGGCTAATGTTAGTAGATTTATTTAAAGTCTTGTGCTTCCTATGTATCTTTTAGCCTTGTCTGAGATTTATATACCAATAGAAAATATAGACAACGTTTACCACCTTTCTTTTTTAGTTTCATATAGTATTGACTTGAGATGAATTTAAATGGAGAGCCATGATCCATGAGGATTTGGAAGTGAGGCCTAGTTGTTGTTTGTAAGCAAATTTATCAGACAGAGAGTTACTTTTTTATGGCGTTCAGAATTCTCTGATTGATTTCTGTTCAGGAACCTGGCCAAGTTTGAAGGCTATCTGCAGTGAATGACATCCAGAATTTAGATTGACAGCACAAGAGTGACTTGCTCTTGTAATGCAACAATGAATAAGGAGCAGATTTTGCATTCAAAGATGATTGCCAAAGCTGGAACGCCGGGGCATTTACTGGTCTTTTATATATAATTACTTGCATTTAAGGTTCTGAAATGATGATGAAACAAATGCAAGTTTGTAATGTAATTCAAGTTTTAAGCTCTCTAGCACAGAATTCGTACCGCTTCTTCTTTTCCTCAGATGATCTAAAGTTAAGAGAAGAGCCTAGTCGTTCTTGTTCTCTGGCTCGAATTTCAGAATAGCAAGATAGAAGCCAGGTTCATCTGTGAATTTGACTACTTCAAATGAATGCTCTGCCGCAACATTTTGCAGATTCATCTTCTCTGGCAAGTTTGAGACTACCACGTCAGGATATAGTTTTCGTTGCTCTTCAACCACTTGTCTGCCTTGTGGATGACTAATCACAACTCTTGCACCTGAAAAATAAAGCAACTATTAGAGAATTTAAACACGACTAAGCAAATTTTGCTTTAATTCCTAAAAGGGTTGGGCCATGGAATTGAGAGATTTCAGACCAATAAGCTTCGTTGGCAGTGTTTATAAAATCATATCCAAAGTTCTGACAGAGAGGATAAAGAAGGTGATACACAAATTGGTTGATCAACAACAACTGGCGTTCATCAAAGGAAGACAAATAATGGACGCAGCCTTGATAGCTAATGAATATATGGACTCTACAATAAAAGGGAAGCTGCCAGGGATAGTGTAAGCTAGAAACTGAAAAAGCTACAATATTAATTGGAAATTTCTATTAAAGGTGTTAAAAGATATGGGTGTTTGGAAACAAATGGATTAGATGGATTCTCTTCTGTATAAGCAAAGTCGGATCTTCTGTTTCGATCAATGGCACTCCGGAAGGTTTCTTTCCATCTCAAAGGGGATTGAGACAGGGAGATCCACTATCTCCATTTCTATTTATTATTATTATTGCAATGGAAGGTCTTAACAGCAAGATTAAAGTGGCAAATCAGAACGGATGGCTTAGGGGTTTCATAGGTGCTTAATAATGCAACAAGCACAATGGAGGTTACCCATTTATTATATGCAGATGATTCATTAGTCTTCTATGATGCCAAAGTGGAGCAACTGAGACATCTCAGAGTAATCCTCACTATTTTTAGGCTGTCATGTGAATTGGAGAAGAAGTTTGTTGTTTCCAGTAAATGAAGTACTCAAAGGCACTTCAGGATGCGAAGTGGGCTGTTTGCCGACAATTTATCTTAATGCCTTTGGGATCAAAGAACAAGTCACTATCAGCAATAAAGAAGGGGGCTTGGGCATAAGAAATCTCAGGTATCATAATAGGAGCTTACTCATGAAATGGCTTAGGAGATTCAGCTTGGAGGAAAGGCTTTTGGAGAAGGGTTGTCAATGAAAAATATGGGAATGAGGGATAGTGGTGCTCCAAAGTGGTATCTACACCCTATGGTCTTAGTGTATGGAGATCTGTAAGAACTTTATGACCTTACCTAATTAATAATGTGAGAATTAAGGTGGGAAATGGGGTGAAGACCTCCTTCTGGAATGACAAGTGCGTTGAGCATGGACATCTTAAAGAGGTTTTCCCTGATATACACAAACTGGTTCATCAGCAAAATATAACAGTTACTGAAATTTGGAGTCTACAGGGGTGGAGTTTAAGCTTCAGAAGGTTAATCAATGACTGCGAGATTAACAGGCTTGCAGAATTTTACAAGACTTGGGAGCAATTTCATGGTATCACAGATCAAGAAGACAGATTGGTATGGCTAAAGCACATCAAAGGAACTTCCACAGTGAAATCTGCATACAGAGATTTGTAACATAGTTGTCAGCAGGCTGGATTGTGGCATTGGAAACACATCTAGAAGGTGAAAATACCATACAAAATGGCATGTTTTGTTTGGCTGGTTATGAAGAATGCTTCTCTAACACAGAGAAGGGTAATGCAGCTTTGTTCTAGATGCTACTTATGTGGAAGGGAAGCTGAGAGTAATAGCTATCTTTTTTTTGCATTATCGGATCACAGATCAACTTTGGCAAATTTGAGTATAAAAGGGTTGAAATGCATCATGCCTAAATCAACTGGAGAGATCCTGGCTTGCTGGAATAATTGTGAAGGAGTGGTCAGACAAAAGAAATGGTGGAGTGCTGTTCCAGCTTGTGTTTGGTGGATCATCAGGAAAGAAAGAAACTCAATATGTTTTGAAGATATTGGCAACACAAATAAGATGAATTACTTGCTTTTATTTCAATTGTGGTGTAAAGAGGAGTTGGGAGAAAAAGTAGAATCACCGTTAAACATCATAGAATCCCTGTAAGATGAATTAGGGAACTTCTTGTGCTCTCTTTGTGAATTGTAAATATGGAAGTTAGCACTGCCTTTGTGCTAATGGAATATAATTTGTTACCTTTCTCAACAAAATAATTCATCTTAGATTTATGAAAAGATGATCGCTTTTGTCTTGATGAAAACATAAAATCAAATGGAGTACACAGTACATGAATAAGAGTCTAAGTTTACTAATATGACTGAAATTCACCTGGCAAGCAGCGTCTTCTGAGTGCTTCCATAATCTGACCAAGCTCAAACGGCAATGCAGGAAGGAAGTAGAGAAAAATAACGTCAAAAGATGTCCACTTCTCTGGTACATATATCAATTCTCCTTGCCAACACTTAACCTTATCATATTTTTCTTTGATGCATGCTAACATGAAAAGTGAGTCATGAACGACAAGCAATTGCCTGCAACTTGATGAATCAACTACTCTATCAACAAATTCTTCAGAACCAATTGCGATCATAACACTAGAAGTCTCTGTGATCTCTCCTGCTGATATGATCTCATTGATTTTTTGCTTATGCTCTTCACTGGAATCTGGATACTCAAGAAATGACCAGTCTTTTTCCATGACATCTTCAAAATTAATTACAGATACCGTTCCATCATTTGATGGAGCAATAGCATTACAGCAGGATTGCAAATTACGGGACGGACGAAGGGATGCTGATTGGACATGGATAGAAATGGTAATGTTGCCATGATTATTGAAAGCACATCGTCTGTAGCAACTACGAGCCTGTTGTAAACTAAAACATGGTCTTGATCTATAAAGAGGTGATGTAAATGCGAGGAAAGAGCAGGATGATGAAATAGAGCTCATGGGTTCAATACTCTCTATAATGTCTTATTTCAGACGATTGATATTTGGGGAGATATAGATAAAAATCCTAGTTATAAATATGTCTCTGGCACACAACTTGCACAGATATTCTTCTGCATGTCACCCCTTCAAATTTGTGTTTTCATCTGCACTCCAGCAAATGTTTATGAATTTTTGTGCACTGCCATTAGATTAAGAAAAAATGCTTAATGGAGATGAAAGAGGCCAAACCGTTTCTAAATCTAAAAAGAAAAGAAAGCCTGAAAGTAGTTCAAAAAGACATGTAATAGTACTAATACTGTCTTCTCATCAAGCATTAGTACTTCAAAGTACTTCATGGCGATCAATGAGGAAAGTCCATAAGAATAGGTGTCCAAATGTAGCATAAAAGATAGCAAAAATGTCAAGTAGCAGAAGGAATCTTAGAGTCAGTCAGTTGCGCTACTTTAAGAGATGGAGGGTGACATCTAAAGTAATAGAGAAGGCTTGATAGAAGGGAGGAAGAAATGCAGATGCCACTCTTTTGACTTGATGCAACAGCAAAATCCACTTGTACTAATGAAGCCCGGAAAACCCAATCTACACAAAGATACTCTTTTCGACATCCACTCTTAACAAATGAAAGCTGTTGGCACAGACCAACTCTTGCTTTAGAGCCTATTTCTTGTACCGAAACAAGCAAATACAACATTCTTTAACATCCAAAAAGGCAAAGGATTTTTCAATCTCTATCCTTAATTTCAAAAGCTGCCTAAACATAAAGTAAAAGAAGGAAAGATTAAACCTTTCCAATTACTACTTTAGGTATCAGTAATCTACCATATACACTATATTAAAAACATCTAATGGTGATCCAAAAATTCTTTGGTTAAATCGACGGCAAAAAGTTTGTTGGGTTTATTGGCAAGGGGATTTCTCGGTAATCAAACTATTTTTCCTTTTTTTTATCAACCCAACTACTCCCTCCATCACAAGTTATGCGACGGTGTTTGACTAAGCAGAGAGTTTAAGAAAGAAATAAAGAAAGACTTTTAAAATTTGTGATCTAAAACAAGCCATAGAAATTTGCATGGCCTTAAATTATCTCATTAAGGGTAAAGTATGTCATTCTTTTTGGGAGCGACTAAAAGGGAAAGTATTAAGACATAAATTGGGACATATGGAGCACTTCACTATTCTTTCCAGGATAACCCCAACTTGGGAAAATTGTACATAATCCAAATAGAGACAGAAACCCTTCAAATGTCTACTTTATTCAAGAACAGAGCACTAAAAAATATTCTAACTTCATCAACACATATCTTGCAGAAATATTGGAAATTTAAGAAAGAAGTGAACTTTTCCGTAAAAAGGAGGAAATAGGATAAAGGTTACTTCAAATGGAGTTTTATGTTCATCTTGACTTGAAAAATCTTTTCTCTTTGAAATATTATTTACATTTACTTATTATTTAGTAAATTATTTTATATTTAATTGAGTTAAACTAGCCGTCGGAGCAACGCCTATATAAACATGGTTTTGAAGAGCTAAAGACACTTTCTAACACAGCCTTCTAAATATTCTTCTTCCTCCTATACGCTGGGTTTCTTTGTAGAATTTTCTACTAGTTCTGTTCCCAGTTTTACAACCGGAAGATCTTGTTGAATCGTGGGAATACGCCTAATTTTATTCATTATTGTGCGGGAGAAATATCCTTAAGGACACTGTCTTTGACACGCCTCAACCTAATTTTATTCTCCATTACCAATATTTTTTCAACATATGTTTGTGTGAACAAACTTTAGACTCCAAAGAAACATCTATGCAATACTCCGTATCCATCTCTTTTAAGTAAGAAATAGATTCTTTCACCCAAAAAAACAAAACGGGGAAAAAACATAAAAATGAACCATTTCAAGAATTTAAATGTATAATTCAATTATGGAAAGTTGCAGAGAGAAAAGAGCAGAGCTAACCTTGATGAATATGGAAGCTGGGAAGGGAGCAAGAAACTGGAATTTTTATCCTGTTTCAGAGGGGAGAAGAAATACCCACCAAAGTTGAGAACTGAGGAGGAATAATTGGGCTTAATTAAAACCAATCAAAGCCCAGTTAAAAGGTCAGGCCCATATACATCTATATACACTTTTATATAACGATATACATAATGTACCTCTTTGTATAAAAGTGTATAACAATGTATAAAAGTGTATAAGCATCTCTGACGAATATAAAACTAGTCCAAATCTCCCGCAAATAACTTTAAACTTTGTATACAACCTACTTGGACTATTTTTAATAAGTTCAAATACTACCCACTCCAAATTTCTCACAAAATCATATTCAAAATTTAATAAGATTAGTATTAAAGGAGATGAAATTTTAGATTTCTCGCGTATGTGTTTGCGTTTTTTTGTTGTGATAGGTATGTATAAACTTGAGGAAAAAATAGAATAAAAACTCGCGGATATTTCACACCTGAAGATATACAAAAAAAAAACGAACAAAAAAATTCGGAGAAGTATTGGTTATGGGAGAAGGCATGAATGAGTGTTGAGTTAGAAAATGGGAAAAGAAAAGATCTTATTGATATTTGGCTATACATTTATAAACTTGTAACTGAGCAAAAATAGTATAGATCAACTTATAGAGTACATTATTCTGTAATTTTGTCAAAATTATTTAAAGGGAGTCTGAAATTTCAAAAGGAAAATTTGGAGATATAACAGGAAAATAAGCATATCTCATATTTCCAGAGTTAACTTGTAAAAAAAAGGTTTATTGCAATATACTCAAATATCTGTCAATGTAAAAAGCAACGAATACAAAACATATGCTTTTTATATGTATTTATCATTTAATCACAGTTAAATATTTTTATTAAAATAAATTATATTTGTCCAATCTTCTTCATAAAATTATTCATGTTATCATTTTAATACCTTGAGGAATTTTTCTAGAAGTTACCATGATTTGTGTAGACTCGAGATGGAGGGAATACAAACTTGAAACTTTTTACGATCATTGAGTTCCTTAGCAGTACAAAACAAAACGTCTTAAAATTCGAGAATTTCCAAGTTATTCTAGTTGCTTGGAGACTTTCAAATATGTTTAAGCTTAAGTCATGTTAAATTTAGTGTTAAGTGAAGGATTCAAGGTATTAAAATGATGAAAATATGGTTAACAAGATATCTATATTTATATTATATTAAAAGGAGAGTAGTGAAGCATGTGATTAAGCCAAGTGGCAACCTAAAAAGAAGCCATGGCAATTTTAAGACAAAATTAAAAATTTGAATTATAAATGGAAATATAATTAATGGAAGTAGTTTAATAAATCTTATACTCAATCTAAATAAATCTTAGACAAATCTAATCTATACATCTACATTTAAATTTAAATTTATATGTATATTTTTAGCTATATCTATATATATATCTATATTGATCCACCCATAGATTTTTTTTCTATATTAGCTAGAAATATGGAGGTAAAAAATTAACTAAAAATTATAATAGAAAAAAATATATAGAAAGACGTAGATTGAGATAATCTGTGGCTATTTATACTTTGGAGTGAGTTAAAATAAAATAAATTTTACTTAAGATATTAAAGATTTATTAAGTTTAAAAAATTAAATAAATTCAAGCGACAAAATAAGATCTTACATAAATTATATAAATTATTTATAAAGTAAGGAAAAACTTAAATAATTAGTGAAAAATTTTAATAACAAAAAATAATAATATCATATTAATATTGATAAATCGGGCAAACGAATATTTTGTACGTAAATATTACTACAACATTCAGATATAATGGGTTCAAACAATTAAGAAAATATTTTTTTGTGATTATTATTTGAATTGAGTGCGGTTAGTTTAAGTTTGAAAGCATAACATAATATTTAAAATGCAGTCAAATTTAGAAAATAGAATAATAAAACTTATTTGAATTTGAGAAAGTTTTTAAATTTTTATCTATATTTTATTAGAATGAGTGTGCTAGAAATAGATATTAAATTCAAACAAGCTAATAAAAATTTATATGATAATGTAATAATATTAGGTATTGAATAATGTAATATCAAAAATAAAAAATAAATAGAGATTTTTTTTATAGATTTTTTATCATAGAAAAAAACGGTGAAACTTATTTAAATTTGAGACGAGACAATTTTTTATATTATGATAAGAAAATTCATAATATTGATTGGTCCATGTAACTCAAGTCTAATAGATAAAATCAAAAAGAAAATATTGAAAAAATAGAAATAAATTAGAGATAATGTGAGGATATTTATAAATCATAAGTTTAGAAAAAAATAAATTAAATATACAAACTTAAAATTAGAAAGGGAAAGGCTAAATAAATTTCAAATTAGAAAGTTGTTAAAATTAAATATACAAACTTAAAATTAGAAAGGGAAAGGCTAAATAAATTTCAAATTAGAAAGTTGTTAAAATTAAATATACAATACTTAAAAAATTAGCAAAATTATGTTAAATTATTTAAAATTTACTATTAAAAATAAAAGGGAAAGGTTGATTGAATTTGAAATTAGAAAGTTGTTAAAACTATAATTAGAATGCTCAAAATATGAATACTATCACGAAATTGAAGTCTTATTTATGAAAAGAATAACTAAATTACAAAATAAATTTTTAATATAGGTATTTATACTAATGAAAATTAAAATTAAAATTAAATTTGTATTAAAGCTAAAAAGAAAGAAAATTTACATAAAAAATAAGTTGACACTGAAAATATTACTACAACATTTAGATATAATGTGTTCAAACAACTAAGAAAATATTTTTCTATAATTAATATCTGAATTGAGTGCAATTAGTATACGTTTGAAAGCACCGGATAATTCTTTGAAACTGTGTTCCAATTTAGAAAATAGAATGATAAGAATTATTTGAATTTGAGATGATATTTTTTTATTTCATAATGTTTTTATTTTGGAAAATATTACGCAGTAAACATATTACTATATACATAAAATATGTTCAAACAATTAAGAAATTATTTTTCTAATATTAAAACAAAATTTTAAGAATATAAAATAACTTTCTAATATAGGTAATTTTATTAATGAAAAAATATTAAATTTATATCTTAAAGCTAAAATAATAATAATTTAACTGCATCTAAATAAAAAATAATTATAAGAGAACTCAATATATTTGGAACATAATCATCAAATAACTTATGTATTAATATATTAGCCTACATCAATTTTACAATTTAAACTAAAATATGATATTATTTTGGTTATAGGTAAAATATTAATGTAAAAATTAATTAAAATTTATAGTAGGAAAAAGAATGTATAAAAATAGAGATAGTGTGAGGATACTTATACATTAAATTAATTTTAAAATAAATAAATTAAAAAATTAAATTATATTTAATAATAATACAATAAATTTAATTGATTAAAAAATTTCGAATGAGAGGATACATGCATAAAAGCATACCAAATTTCAAGAATAAAATATTTTTATTTATTAAAGACTATTAAAAGAATAATAAGCAAGACATTAATTTAATTATAAAGCTAATAAAATATTATGTGATAGTATAATAATATTAAATAATAAATAATACAATAACTATAAGAAAAAAAACAAAAGAAAAAAGAATTTGTGTACAAATAATGTGATGATAAGACATATTTAACTTTAGATAAAAATAAAGTGATAGTAAGAAGTTTGTTAAAATAATATGATTTATTGTGTTCAAACAAGACATATCACAACATGATATGTTTAGTATTCTTTAATATTGAAAGCGAAACGAAATGCAAGACTAAAATTAAGGGGTTAGGTTGCTACACATATAAAAAAAATAGGTTATGCATTACGAGATTTGAACAATAATTTCATATCCTACTTCATAATTAATATCTAATGTTATATTTTTTATATGAGAGGTTTATATTTTAAAATTATTTGTACATGAAACATCCTATATCACAATTTAACATGATTTATGTCCGCGCATCACGCGGGTACTAATATTGTTTGTAAGTAATGGGAATGATTTGGAGTTCGGTGGGAGCCTAAAGGAAAAAAATGGAAACTATGTGAGGGGCCAAAGATACAAGCGAGTGAATACAAGGCCAAATTTCAAAGGGGTTCACCATGCCCTTTTCTCTTAAACTTTCTGGGCATTTTCCTTTTATTTTCATACCTCCTCTTACTGTTCTGTATAACTGACTTCCTGCATCTTCCAGCTGCTCTTCCTTGGTTAATTATGTTACCAATATAGTTGAACTTGTTATCAGAAGCAGCCCATGTCCTTATTCGCAACCCAATTCTCTTAAGCTTTCTGGGCCCATACTCATGATTTTCCTGCTTTTTCATCCTCCCTAGATCAGTGCTATTGTGTTTCTTAATTGTCCTTCCAGTGGACTGGGTGCTAGGCACTGATACCACCACCAAGAAGTCGATCAGGGTACACTCTAGCATTGTGATTGTACCTGCAAAACAACAACAAGGTTAGTAAAACTCAGGATAGACATGATCTCCTCAAATCTGATTTGATCATGGATATTAAACTTTAATTTTTGATGGTTCAAACTGTTTGTCAATTGGACTTTTCCATCAACAGTTATAGATGTTTTACTGAAGAGTGTTCGGCAATAAAGGAGTTTCCGTTTTGTGACCATATTTATTTTATGTCCACGAGGAGAAATAATGGAGCATTTTTACATTTGGAGAGCTTGGAGGAGGTGACACACGGTCCATGCCATAAACACCCATCAAGGTGAGTATTTATTATGATTTTTAGGTATATATAATCAAATATATATTTTTTAGGTGAGTATGAAAAATGTATAAAACATGGCATTAAAGTAATCCTAAAATGAATGCTCTTAACATAGAAGTATCGAACATTATCTGCCACCAGAGCTTAGGCGAGCCAGAGTTGATAGGTTCTTGACCCTTCGGCAGGGTAACATAAGTGTTCGAGAGTACAGTCTTCAGTTTGATTCGTTGGCTAGGTATGCTCCCACTATTATATCTAAGATGGAGGATCGGGTTCACCGGTTCATGATGGGATTAGAGCCGCACTTGCTTAACGATTGTATGTCGGTCTCACTTCAGCCAGACATGGATGTTTCTCATATTCAGGAATACGCTCAGGGTTTAGAGGGGCGTAAGTAGAAGCAGAGGATGGATCGTGAGCATGATAGGGCCCAGAGTAAGAGAGTGAGGTCTTCGGGTCCTTCTGGTGAGTTTCGAGGTGGTCAGAGGCAACAGTACCCGAGGTATCCAGCCCAGCCATCGGCTAGCGCGCCCCCTCAGTTTGGCGGTAAGAGATTTGCGCGTTCCACATATTCAGGGTCTGTTCAGAACTTTAGGGCCTCAGGTTCTCAGTATAAGGGTGAGTCTAGACAAATGAGGTCGCCCTTTCCACGATGTTCTCAGTGTGGTAAGCAACATGTCGGGCAGTGTCGTATGGGGTTGGGTGTTTGTTATACTTGTGGTTATCCGGGCCACGTTACGAGGGATTGTATGACGAGAGGTGATACAAGCATAACTCAGTCAGCGGGATCTGTAGCTGGTTCGTCATCATCAGTACGCCCCCCCTGGGTAAGGTTCACAAGCACCAATGAGTCGTGGTAGAGGTAGAGGCGTAGCATCTAGCTCGAGCGGTCCTCAGAACCGCATTTATGTGTTGGCATAACGACATGATCAGGAGTCATCGCCTGATGTTGTTACAAGTATATTATCAGTCTTCTCATATGATGTATATGCACCGATTGACCCAAGTACCACCTTATCATATGTTACTTCGTTGGTTGCTAGTAAGTTTGGAATAAAACCTGAGTTGGTTAAACCTTTTGAGGTATCTACACCTGTTGGGGACTCAGTGGTAGCTAAGCGAGTATATAAGGGTTGTATAATAGTAGCTCATAGTCGATCTACCGTAGCGGACCTAATCGAGTTATATATGGTAGAATTTGATGTTATAATAGGCATGGATTGGTTGGCTTCTTGTCATGCCAACATTGATTGTAGATCAAATATAGTCCGATTTCAATTTTTAGGGGAGCCCGTTTTGGAATGGAAAGGTAATACAGCATCGCCGAGAGGTAGATTTATTTCCTATATCAAGGCAATGAAGATGATCAGAAAAGGCTGTATTTATCACTTAGTTCGGGTTCAGGATATGGAAGTAGAGTCACCAACCATTCAGGATGAAATGTGCTTAATTGCAGGAAAGTTGGAAGATGAACTTCCGAAATGAAATCCAACTCAATAAGGAGTAGTATGAACTCAAAGACATAAAAGGCACAGAAGCTCAGAAGTGCGGATCGCAAAATATCATCTGCGGCCTCAGATGATGAAGGAAAATCTAGCAGAGTTTGGTGCAAAGTGCGGTCCGTACATGAATAGTGAGGCCGCGAAGCTAAACTACGAGGAAGTAAAAGTGCGGACCGGAGAAGAGCAAGATGCGTCTTCAGTTACAAATCTACGGACCATAGAAAGAGTGCATTGCGGTCGCAAATCAGAATTATACGGCTGCAGACTTCCAATCCTGACAAGTTGAAAAATAAATGCGGACCGTGCATGGAATTTTGCTGCTGCAGAACCTCCTGAAGGGTATTTTTGTTCGAAATGTCTAGCCCTATATAAATAGACGCGTTTCACATTTTTAGGTCAACTTTTGACATTAGGTGCTATAGTAGCTGTTTCCGTTACTTCTTTTAGTAGTTTTTCATATTTTGAGCTATTTTAACATAGATTTATCATTTTAATTTAGCAATATGAGTTTAATTATCATTTCTTCTTATTTCATTCAATTTCAAGAATGAGTAGCTAGATTTTTACTAGGGTTGTGACCTAACCCTAGTGTCTAAATTTAGTGGGTGTTTAATTTAATATTTTTTATGGTTGGCTGTTTATTATTTAGCCTTGTTCATGCTTTATTTTGTGAAACTAAGGATTGCAAACATTAGTTCATGCCTATTTGACTTAGTCTCTACTTGAGAAAGAGAGACTTTGTCTAGGAAAACTTGTCTAACAAGAAATTGGGTCAATCGAGAGAATGATATAACAAGAAATTGGGTCAACCGAGAGAATGATAATCCTAATTAAAGGGTTCAATGTAGAGATAGTAACAACCCGATTTGAGATTTTATCAACCATTTTGTTCAACACCCATTTGGACTTGAGAAAGCCAAATTGGGCAAAATCACTCTCTGCCCGAGAGGTATTGAGTAGGTAATTGAGTGTTGATAACTATAAAACAAACATTAAGGTTTATATCCCATTGGGAAACAACCTAGGTGAAGGTCATATCCCTATGCTTTTACAAAACTTGAAAACAACAATAACAATCTCTTAGTTTTATTTTCCAACTTGCAATTGTAGTTTTAAATTAGACTTAAAGGCAACTCAAATTTGTGGAATTGCAAATTGAGATAATCAAACTCATACACTATAATAGATGCTACTAACTTCCACATCTGTAGCTCCCTACGGAATTGTGATGACCCAAAAGGTCGTCCTATGTAAATTAAATTATGACTGTTTTTTGAGGCCCCGAAAGCCTTTGTTAATCTCACCTCGATGTACGTGCGCAGCCCGGGCGCGTGGCCGGGAAGCCTTCATGTGGAAACTTGATAAAGAATTGAAATTATGATAATTAATTGAATAAAGTTGACTTTGGTCAACATTTTTGGTAAACAAGCCCGGACCCATCGTTTGACGGTCCCGGAGGATCTGTAAGAAAATATGGGACTTGGGCGTATTCCCGGAATTGAATTCCGAGGACCCAAGTCCGAGAAATGAATTTTTAAAGAGAATTATTTTCTGAAAATAATAAAGGCTTATGAAAATGAACCTCGATGTGAAACCTGTGTTGTCGGGCCCGTATTATGGTACTGGAGCCCGGAACGGGTTCAATATGTGTTATTTGTCTGTGAAATTTTGTAAGGAACGGACTTGATTTGACGTGTTTCGGATCAAATATGGAAAATTGAGAGTTAATGAAGTTATAAGGATTTCCTTAAATTTGAGATTTGGTTTGGAACGTGATTCTATGTTACCGAGGTCCGAATGTGATTCTGAGATGGGGAATAGTCCCGTTATGTCAATTGTGACTCCTCTGCAAAATTTGATGTCTTTCCGAGTTGTATAGGTCGGTCTGGCGCATTGTTATAGAACCAAGAACTTGAAGTTTCTTAAGTTAGGATTTTAGGGGTTTTGGGATGTGATTTTGATATTTAGCGTTGTTTTGGGTTTTCCGAAGGCTCGAGCGAGTCCGTATTATGATTTAGGACTTGTTGGTATATTTGGATGGGGGCTCGGGTGGGCCTAGATGCCTTCCGGACACCCAACGGGGCTAAAAACCAGCTAGAACAATTGCTGGTGCAGTTGTTGCTAGTGTGACCGCAGATGCGGTTGCCCAGCCACAGGTGCGGGACCGCTCCTGCGGTCCCAGCCTCGCAGGTGCGGAGGTTCTGCAGGTGCGGTTCCTTTTCCGCAGGAGCGGAGCCGCAGGTGCGGTCTCCAGCTCCGCAGGTGCGACCCCATCCTGCCTTGCCATTTTCCGCAGATGCGATCCTTTTCTCGCCGGTGCGGGACCGCAGGTGCGGTCCTAAGGCCGCAGGTGCGGAACCCCTATAGGCCAGACTGTTTAAAATGCCAAAAACTCAGGATTTCCTCATTCCCTTCATACCAAAAACCCCATTAGAGACTTGTG
>ML259724.1:32411-47753 GCA_005239495.1 Nicotiana undulata | reverse complement strand
ATTTCAAGATGTATGCATCGTCGTATTATAAATAAGATAGAATTGAGGAAATTGAGTTCTTACAACTAAGCTCTACCACACGATCTAGAGTAAGAATAAAGAGTAACAGTCCTAAATGCCCTATAGCCTCTTGATTATAAGTGTGGTGCACAACACACCCATAAACAAGACTCTACTAGACACGGCTCATAGACAACCCCTAGGACAGACTTGCTCTGATACCAAGTTTGTCACGACCCAAACTGGAGGATCATGACTAGCACCCGGGCCATACTTGCCGAGCACCAACGTACATTTTATCTAACCTTCTTATTATCTTTAAGGGATAACGAGATCAATATAAATGGTAGATATTGATCATGAACATACATCACATGGGATGACAAGATTGCTAAGAAACTACATAAAAGGTACGAGCTACAATGTTTCTATGAAAGACTATACAACAAAAATTATCCAACAAGGCATACCAAACTATACATGATTTGGACACTTGTCTATGAGCCTCTAAAGGAGCATAAGTAATACAACATAGCCGGAACAGGGCCCCGACATACCCATAATATCTATAACAAAAATGCATACCAAGACCACGGCAAGTCCGGAGAAGGGATCTCGCCTATGACCGCTGAACTGGAAAGCCTATTATGGTAGGAGAGCTGTGTCTACCTGTCTATCAGGACCTGCAGCACGACATGCAGCGTCCACAAATAAAAGGACGTCAGTACGAATAAAGTACTGAGTATGTAAGGCTGGTCAATATAAATATGAACAATAATGTAAAGAGAGGTAGAGAAGATACCACCTGTAACATCTGAGTGCTTCTAAGAGACAGTAACATGAAATGCATGATACATATATATACATAATCTTTTAAAACATCCGCCTCTATGGACATCATCATCATCATAGAACATTCGCCTCTGTGGGCATCATCATTATCATATCATACCCGGCCTCTAAGAGGACTCGGTAAACCCAACTGATCAATGGTTTCACAATAGGTGCCATAGCCGGCCGACTATAGCGCGGATCGGTAGAGTCAAATAGATACATATATATATTGCATGCAGGACTCATTGGAATCATGTTGTGAACATTACGGAGTGACGTAAGGTCGATATTCTCCGTACACATCATTAGGGCTAACTCTTAATCAAGAATCTTATAAAAATCCGGAGTACCAACAACATTGATAACATAAGAATAAGAGAAGCAACCTCAACATCAATTGTTCCATAAGAAGGGAAACAATGTAAGTACTGCTAGCTTCTAAGAGTAGAGTATCTTTGGAAGCTCGTTCATTGCATTATGTACAATCGGAGTCGTGCAAAAGAAGGAAAGGGATAGCCTCACATACCTTGTATATACTGCCCCAACCTCAAGCTACGCAAATGTCACAACTCCTTAATCTACAATAAGAGAAACGACACTATCGTTATCGTTTAAGCGTCATAACTATTATGTATCGACCACAACCTATTTTACGATGAAACGGACAGCACCTCCCCTATTTATATGACTTCACACAAGTCAAAACAATCACCTAACAGCCCAAACAACATCAATAATAATCATATTGAGCCTCCCAAAACAGTCCACACACAACCTAATCACTTCACACATAAGACGACCACCGTAGTCGTGTCAAACGACCCGGAAATGCTACAACGAACGACCAGCTCACAACCTTACATCTATATGGTGTTTCTCCACACCCTTCCTCCTCCAAAACTCCACAAAACAGTAGTAAAACACGCAGCCCAACAGCAACACAAAACAGTCCGCTACAAGTCAAATAACTCGAACTCACGGCTTCCGATCACCGTCCCGTGAGTTCTAACTATTAGGAAACACATTTATCAACCTTCCTTGATATTTAAGCACTTAAATACAGATATTAGACGTTTCTTAACTATGAAGTAACTTCCAAAACTCTAACTACAAAGAAAAAGAAGAGGCGGTATAATGACACTTACGTCGTAGGGATCGTTTTGATGTTATTGCTTCTCGATTTCATGCCCGGGATGATAGTCTTCTTTGAAACCCTAGTAGATAGCTTGAGGTTATGTTTATGGGTGCTCTCTGGTCGTTTTATGCTGCAATATTAAGAGAAAGACGACCTAAGACACATATATATCTATTTTGGAAAAAGTCAAAGAGGTGCTAGCTTAGCACCCTAGGATTGGTCCATCTTCCGAGGCTTATATCGTTTTATCCCGGTGTCGTATGAACAAACGGTTAAGAGCGTTGGAAACTAAATTCCAAGACCATAAATTTGGTATATTATATGTCCCAATAAGACCTAATATAGTACATGAAATGTATTGCTCAAAAAGCCTAGTGATCCACCTACTTGTCACTTATGATGTCTGCGCAGTCTCGCGAAATTTTAAATATCTCTCTACTCCTATGTTGTATTGATGAACGGTTTAATGCGTTAGAAACTAGACTCATAGATATTCAGTGTGGTATGTAGATCATCCATTAATTATATGTATATTGGGAGAAAAGTGCATCTACATTCGACCTAAGTTTCAACAAATTAATGAATATAACTTGTGAAGACCTATTCCAACTTCTGTTCCAAGACTTGCTTGACTTCAAAACGTAGCACACGACTATCATATGACAAAATTAACTCATAGAATAACCTCCTTATAATTTAATTAACCATAGTCTCACCCTAAAGTACATGTTATAACATTTCAAACTCGTCGACTTTTGACGAAACTTATTCTCTTCAGTTGGTTTAGCTTCTAAGCTTTCCAACCCTCTTGGTACTTGTTATTCATGATCTTAAATATTTGTAAACTCCAATGTAACATGATTAACTTACTTTATATTCCATCAAATATAATCTTATTTCTGATCTTACATCAATTGATTTACGATGTACTCTCACGTACGAAAACATGGGGTGTAACACAAAAAACGGTTGCCAAGCCTGAAAGTTCCCCCTTCAGATGGGAGTCTCGGTAGCTAGTCTTGCTATCCTTTCTGCGTCCGGTTTATCTCAGGGTGTTATCCGGATGTTTTAATTTATTGTCTTACTTTCCGATGTAAACCCTTCTATCTTTAAATTTAAAAAAAAAACAATATAAAAAATTCAAAAATCAAAAATCAAATGGAATTTATATTTCATTTTCCAAAAATTGTCTCTTTTCTTAATCTTGTCTCTTTTTTCTTATGCTACTTTCAGTTCTGTTTAAATGTAGATTTCAATAACATGACATGTCTGCGGACTTCATGCCCATAAATTATAACGCTGTCAGACTCTGAAATAATGAATCAAAGAGTCAGAATGCAAATGAAGTAAGATCAACGAAATAAAACAATTAGGATAACTAAAGGAAAATTGGTTCAGATTAGAAAGGTCCATACATTACTACAAGAGTACTGCCAAAAGAGTGCGTTGTACTTGGGGCTCGAAGAAAATGTCCCAGAAACAACTGTCAACGCAGGTGCAGTCAAAAGATCTTAAAACGCCGTCAGGGTTCGAAATAATAAATCAAGGATCAGAAATGCAAATGAATTTTGGTCAAGGAAATAAAACATTGAATCGGAACAACCAAGGCAAAATTGGTTCAGATTGGAAATGGTCCATGCTTTGCAATNACTATGTTCGATCCTCCATATAGTATTAAATGTTCTCCGATTGAGATGACAAAGGCTTTCATTCTCGCTACCCAAACACTATTACGCTTTTTGCCAACCCTTTGAGCCGGTTACCTTCATTTGATTACCCTCTTTGGAACGTGAAAGTGTTGTTGAAAAAAAAAAGAAAAAAAAGGAAAAAAAAGAGCAACCAAAAAAAAAGAAAAAAGGAATAAAAGAAAATGAAAATAAAAGAAAAAGAGAACAAGAAAAGCAAAAGAAAGAGAAAACAAAACAAAATAGAGGAAAAACAAAAAAAAATCAAAGCAAATCAAAAAACAAAAACAAAGTTCCCTGAAATACGTCTGACTTGATTCTGAAAGGATACGTAGGCAACCTCTCCCTGGGGTTCAGTCACACTAAAATAAAAATCCACGTTTCCCCCAAGAGTTTAAGTTGGGGCAAGTGTTGAGATTCGGCAATGATTCACCTGAAAGGTTCCAAAGTTGTAATTTAGTCCAAATTCTTTTTACCCCAAATCATGTTCAAGTCCTTCCGATCAATCAACAAAGATGTCCAAAATTGGAGGATACAGTTGTTTGGATCTAATACAAGCAAATGAGAGAAATTGAAATGAGAGAGTCTTCTCGGTGAAAACCCACACAGGCACCGTGAGGCGACAGTAAGAAGAGAATTAAAAATGAGAGAGTCTTATCGGTGAAAACCCACACGGGCACCGGGAGGCAACTGTAAGAAGAGAAAAGAGGTTAGTCGGTGAAAACCCGCAAAGGGCACCACTGATCGAAAAGAGGATAATTGGTCACTGACATGGAAACGCTTCTAGGGCAAGGTTTCTCAATCTCGAGGTAATAGTTGTGATGAATTTCTGAGAGTCGGACGATTTACACGGATCAGGCATCCAGTCCAAAAGGCATGTCATGTTCATTGAAGCCCGCATGCACTCCAGATAAGTCCTTATTTCCTTTCCCCGAAAGGGACACCTCTTGTTTAAATTCATTGTCCATTATGTCATTTATTTTCCTTTTGAATCCCTTTCGGTCTAACTCTGTTCCTAAACTAAGGCAAAGAAAGAATTGCAATATTGATTTACAGGGCTCTCATTTCACACGGGCCAATATACAAAAAGCACCCAGCCTCGTCAAGGGCATCGAGTCGATCTCGACTGGCCATATCGGTCGATACTTCAAACTCAAAAACCCTTGAAAGGAGAAAATCAAATTGAAGTGCTTATAAAGGCGAATGAAGTGAAAGGTTGAGTCCCACGTGGCTAACCCTCTCGGCAAGGTTTGAAAACCCAAAATATTCCAAATGCCCTAAAGTTAAAGTTGGAAGAAAAGTCAGAAATGAAAGGCCAATAAAGGCGAAATAAAGTTGGAAAGGTTAAGTCCCACGCTACTAACCGTTGCAGCAGAATTTGAGGGGGCCAAAATTTCTCTGATACTCTGGAAATCCAAAAGAAAAAGCAAGTGAAAGGCCTACAAAGGATAAGTAAAGTCCAATGTTGGGTCCCACGTGACCGATCGCCATGGTAAAATCTGGAAAGCCAGGGTCCCTGGGATCAGAAATGAAACCCAATTCCCAGCAAGCAAGCAAGTGAATGAGATCTTCGTCACAAGAACTGAGATCAAGAAAGTTGAAATAATCAAGGCCGCAAAACCAACCACCGTTTCAAACTAACAATTGTTCTTTGTTTGAAGGAAACAGGTGTGATTCAAAATGCAACCTTGCAAAAGGCAAGTGTAACCAAAAGAAAAGGCGCAGAAGCTAGAAGCGGCTTTGCAGCAACAACTCCCAAAAAGGGAAGTTTTCTCCAAAATTCTTTCCCGCATTCACTCAAAGTAAAATGAAAAGAAAAGAAAAGAAGAAAAACGATATTGAAAAAAATTCAAACTTAAGGTAGTATAGGGCCTCCAATCCCTATCTACACCTTTTCCAACATAGGATATTCCATTCCTTAGTTGATGCCAACATAGGGTCTCCATTCCCTAGTTGATGCCAGCATAAGTTGATGCCGACATAACTCGATGCCAACCTAGGATATCACATTCCTTAGTTGATGCCAACATAGGGTCCCACTCCCTAGTTGATGCCGGCATAACTCGATGATTCTTCCAACATAAGGTCCCACTCCCTAGCAGACACCGGCATAACCTGTTGATCTTTCTAACAACAGCATAACCTGTTGATCATCTCCCGATACTGGCATAACCCACTGATCTCTTTGCCCCCAAGCAACAGCATAACCTGTTGACGTTTCTAGACACCGGCATAACTTAGTGATCTATCTGACAACAACATAACCTGTTCGATCATCTCTTGACACTGGCATAACCCAATGATCTCTTTGCCCCCATGCAACAACATAACCTGTTGACCTTTCTAGACACCGGCAAAACCTGGTGATCTTTCTGACAACAGCATAACCTGTTTGATCATCTCCTGACACTGGCATAACCTAGTGATCTCTTTGCCCCCAGGCAACAGCATAACTTGTTGACCTTTCCAGACACCGGCATAACCTGATGATCTTTCTGACAACAGCATAACCTATTGATCATCTCCTGACACTGGCATAACCCAGTGATCTCTTTGCCCCCAGGCAACATCATAACCTGTTGACCTTTCAAGACACCGACATAACCTGGTGATCTTTATGACAACAGCATAACCTGTTGATCATCTCCTAACACTGGCATAACCCAGTGATCTCCTTGTTCCCCCAGGCACCAGCATAACCCGATGACCTTTCCAGACACCGGCATAACCTGGTGATCTTTTTGACAACAGCATAACCTGTTGATCATCTCCTAACACTGGCATAACCCAGTGATCTCCTTGTTCCCCCAGGCACCAGCATAACCCGATGACCTTTCCAGACACCGGCATAACCTGGTGATCTTTTTGACAACAGCATAACCTGTTGATCATCTCCTGATACTGGCATAACCCATTAATCTTTTTTTCCCAGGCAACATCATAACATGTTGACCTTCCAAACACCGGCATAACCTGGTGATCGTTTTCTAACAACAGCATAACCTGTTGATCATTTCCTGATACTAGCATAACCCAGTAATCTCTTTTCCTCAGGCAACAACATAACCTGTTGACCTTCCAGACACCGGCATAACCTGGTGATCTTTTCCTGACAACAACATAACCTGTTGATCATTTCCTAACATTGGCATAACCCAGTGATCTCGTTTCCGGCAACAGCATAACCTGTTGACCTTTCCAGACACCAACGTAACCTGTTGACCTTTACAGACACCAACATAACCTGGTGATCCCTTTCTTGACAGCGGTATAACCCGTTGATCCTCCCCCCAGACACCGGCATAACTCGGTGATCTTTTCTTGACGACAACATAACCTGTTGATCTTTTCCCAACATAGGGTCTCCAATCCCTAGTTGATTTTACTTTTAGACATAGGGTATCCACTCCTTAGTCTACAATAACTCCGTGTGCACTGTTCCTGGCTTTTCACCGCTTTCAATAATAAAGTAGTATAGATTTCCTTACAATAACTCACAAAATTTTCCTAGTGAAAACTGGGGCAGAAAATTTCGTTCGTTTGCTTTTTGATTTTGTAGATTGCATTTTTAGGACAATGGATTCGAGACGACCAAAAGAAGACATCTCAATTCAGAATGAAGAAAAAAAGAAGAGAAGACCAAACCCAAGGTGCAGAAGCGAAAATGATGTAGACTGCTCAAGACATATCGAAGTCACAAGCTATGCATGCCCTTTCTTGATCCGAAAAGCTGAAGAAGATTGAACCAGCACATACAGCTAACAAGCATCAAGATTCAGATCAGAGTCTGCGTGAAGAAACAACCAAGACTCAAGATCAAGCTTCAGAAGACTTGTAGATAAGAATATTGTAACTCGTAGCTGATAGGCTAGTTTAGTCCTTTTCATTTTGGTTTTGGTGTAATAAGGAGCTCGGCAAGCAGTAAGCAGCGACAGCAGCAGTGAAATCACAGCTTCCCGATAGTCCCAGCTACCAAAACTCCCAGAACTACACCGACCTGATTCCTTTATAACCAAGGATATGTAGGCAACCTACGAAGTAAGGTTCGGTCAGAACTTTTTCAAATTGCTTCCAAATGGAGTACCAAACGGGCAAAAATTGCTCGTAGTTGCTCACTTTATCTTTGCTCGAAAACTCTTCATGTTCTCGAGCAAAGAGGGGCAGCTGTGAACACCCAATTTTTGCCCCGCATGAAAATTACTCCTAAAAATAATCAAAAATAATTTTTAATGAATTTTAGGAACTTTTCTTTATTTAGTTGCATGTCATGCATTTTTAATATTTTAAATTATATAAAAATCATAAAAAGTCGTCACTTTTTCATTTCATGCCATCTTAGGTTTACTTTGCATTTTTAGGAATTAATCACTCTTTAATTAATAGATTAATATATAAAAATCAAAAAAATACACATAATCTTACTTAATTTTCTTATTACATCTTTAGGTTCGATTAATTAGTTTAAATTTGGAATCCACAAATTAGTTAGCTTAAGTAATTATTTCAAATAAGGGGTTTAATCTTGCAAACTAATTTCTAAGTGTTATGGCTAACATTGCAAAGAAAGAAAAGAAAAAGGGAAGCTAAAATCGGACTGGGCCAATTTTCATGGCCCAATTTCTTCCTAATCCGCCCTAACCCAAAACCCCACCTGCCCGACCCGGTCCGACCCGAATACCCTTTCCCCTCACCTATTAAAATAAAAATGAGACCTAATCTCTAGAGGACCGAATGGCTATCACAGACACCTCCCATAAAGTAACGGCGCCCCTTTGTCTTCTTCTTGACTCTCAGCATCACAAGATTTTAAGAAATGCTCTGCTTGTCCAGTTGTCCTATTTTGCGCAATATTCCGGTTGATTTTTAGCATACCCATTTGGTATATGCCCTCATTTCCATGGAAATTCAATACTACTGTCCCATGAAAATGAACCTTAAGAATTTATCAACCCATGAACTAAAACAACTGGCTAATGAAGTTCGATCAGAATTATCCTTTACCATTGCAAAAGCTCAAAAACCTTCCAGATCCAGTCTCGCCGTGGTGGAGCTGACTGTTGCTATTCACCATGTATTTCATGCTCCTGTGGACGAAATATTGTGGAGTCTTGCTCATTTGAGCTTCAGTTGAAGGCATGAGGAGATTTCCGTCTTTTGGTTCGAGTTCATTTTTAGATTTTGCTTCAGGTTTTAATCAAAGGCTTATTTTTGAATAAAAATTCAAAAGGAACTTCGGCTGCAAAAGGTCTGTTCTATCTTCTTTTCCTTACTATTTAGCTCAATATCATGTATTAGTTAATTTTGTTAGTCTTCTACTGTTTGCTTATTTATTGTTTGGGATAGTATTTCAATGCCATATTTTTGGATTATTTTGTTTACTTGGAATTTCTCATGAATATGGATGTTATTGTTGCACTTAGATAAAGGATATAGGTTAGAGTTCTTGTGTGTTTTTTGCGTGATAACTTGATAATTCATGAAGTTCTTTTTCAAGCCTATTTGGGCGCTACTGATTTGAATAATAGATTAGGCTAAAATTTTGTTACTTTGATATGATGGACATATAATGGTTTCCTTCGGACTATTTGGTTTGATTGAACTAAAAGAGTAAGTAGGCCATTGTTGAATTCGTTGATTTGATCGTGAGGTAGTCTAATGAATTATATGGATTTGTGATTAGAAGTTGACCCAATTTTGTTTTCCATAACTCATGGCCTCACGATAATCTCAAAATAGTTTAGGAAATAATTTGAATATTGTAGTTTGTTTTAAACACAATTAATAAATCATCGTGACCATAGTCATAATTATGTAATCTACACTCGGGTTTGCAACTCATGCTAGTCGACCACAACTTCGAACATTAATAAAAGTCAACACGTTGTAAATTGCGGGTGCATTTCATGTGGCGCGTTTACAATGTGTCCAAAAATGACAAGTGCACGCCATCGTGACTTGTTTCATAATAATTCATAAATATTAGAAGTGGTTAAAAAGTAAAAGGGCTAAAATGCACAATAGGTTTAAAATATATAAATAATCAGATAATTAGGCCAAATATTAATAGTAAGCGACCGTGCTAGAACCACGGAACTCGGGAATTCCTAACACCTTCTCCCGGGCTAACATAATTCCTTACTCGGATTTCTGGTCGCAGACAACTTTAAACAGAGTCAATTTCCTCGATTTGGGATTTAAAATAAACCGGTGACTTGGGACACCATAAATTATTCTGAGTGGCGACTCTGAAAAATAAATAAATAATCTCATTTCGATTATGTCACTTAAATTGGAAAAACTCCCTTATCTCGCCCTTACCGGTGAAAAAGGAGGTGTGACACCGACACGCCATGAAGCCTAACAATCTCGCGGATATAAACTCAAGCCAGCTGCTCGGAAGAATAAGTAGTCAATACAGGAACGAAATGAGCTGACTTGGCCAGCCTATCCATAATCACCCAAACTGCATCAAACTTCCTATGAGTTCATGGAAGCCCAACAACAAAATCCATAGTGATCCGCTCCTATTTCCACTCTGGAATCTCTAGCTTCTAAAGCAATCCATCCCGCCGTTGATGCTCATACTTCCCCTGCTAGAAATTTAGACACCGAGCTACAAACTCCATGGTGTCCTTCTTCATTCTCCTCCACCAATAATGCTGCATCAAGTCCTGATACATCTCTGCGACACCCGGATGAATGGAGTAATGCGAACTATGAGGCCTCCAGGAGGATCAACTCACGCAATCCATTTACATTGGCACACATAGCCTTCCTTGAATCCTCAATGCACCATCATATCCAATAGTGATCTCCTTAGCATCACCGTGCTGAACCATGTCCCTGCGGACAAGTTGATGGGGCCATCATACTGACGCTCCCTGATACGATCATAAAGAGAAGACTGAGAGACCACACAAGTCAACACTCGACTCAGCTCTAAAATATCTAATCTAACGAACGGGTTGGACAAGGCCTAAACATCCAATGCCAATGGCCTCTCTGCTAGTGGTAGATACGCTAAGATCCCCAAACTCTCTTCCCTGTGACTCAAAGCATCGGCCACTACATTGGCCTTCCTAGGATGGTACAAAATGGTGATATCGTAATTCCTAAGCAGATCCCACCACCTCCGTTGACGCAAGTTAAGATCATTCTGTTTGAACAGATGCTGCAAACTCCAGTGATCGGTGTAGATCTCACAAGGGACATCGTACAAATAGTGCCGAAAAATATTCAAGGAATGAACAATAGGTTCTAACGCAAGGTCGTGGACAGGATAGTTCTTTTCATGCTCCGTCAGCTGTCTGGAAATATATGCAATCACCGTACCGTCCTGCATCAACACCACACCGAGACCAATCCGCGATGCATCACAATATACAGTATAAGACTCCGAACCTGTAGGCAATACCAATACTGAGGCTATAGGAAAAGTTGTCTTCAGCTTTTGAAAGATCTCCTCACACTCCTTTGTCCACGTGAACGGAGCACCCTTCTGGGTCAGCTTGATTATAGGTGCTGCAATAGATGAGAAACCCTCTACAAATCGACAGTAATATCCCGCCAAACCAAGAAAACTCTGGATCTTCTAGGCCAGCTCTTGCACTGCTTCAACCTTCGTCAGATCCACCTTGATCCCATCATTCGACACTATGTGACCCAAAGTTGCCACTGAGTCATGCCAAAACTCACACTTCAAAATTTTTGCATATAACTTATTTTCTCTCAAGGTCTGAAGCACAGTCCTCAGGTTCTGCTCATAATCTTCCCGAGTCCGGGAATATACCTGAATGTCGTCAATAAACACAATGACGAAAGAGTGAAGATAGGACTAGAACACACTGCGCATCAAGTGCATGAATGTTGTTGGGGCGTTGGTCAGCCCAAATTACATCACAAGGAACTCATAGTGACCATATCAAGTCCTAAAAGTAGTCTTCGGGATATCTGGCTCCCGAATCTTCAATTGATGATAGCTTGAATGCATGTCAATATTGGAAAACACTCTGGCACCTTGTAAATGATCAAATAGGTCATAAATATGAGGTGATGGATACTTTTTCTTCACTGTAACTTTGTTCAGCTGGCGATAATCGATGCACATACTCATAGAACCATCCGTCTTCTTCACAAACAAGACCGGAGCACCCCTAGGTGACACACAGGGTCGAAAGAAGCCCTTATCAGGCAATTTTTGTAACTGTTCCTTCAACTCCTTCAACTCAAGAGGAGCCATAAGATATGCAGGAATAGATATGGGCTGAGTCCCCGGTAACAAGTCAATACCAAAGTCAATATCTCTGTTGGGCGGCATGCCTAGAAGATCAGCTAGAAATACATTTAGATAATCCCTCACTAATGGTACTAACTCAACTGTAGGGGTATCAATACTGACATCTCTCACATAAGCTAGATACGCGTCACACGCCTTGTCAACCATTCTTTGCGCTTTAAGAAAGGAAATAACTCTGCTGGTATTATACTCTAAGTTACCTCTCCACTCTAATCGCGGTAAACCTGACATAACCAGCGTCACAGTCATGGCGTGACAATCAAGAATACCATAATGGGGCAACAACCAGTCCATGCAAAGAATAATATCAAAATCTACCATACTGAGTAATGATAAATTGGCTCTGGTCTCAAAACTACAAAGAACAACAAAACACGACCGATACACACGGTCAACAACAATAGAATCTCCCACGGGTGCAAACACATAAAAACCTCATTGTTCAAGTATCTCAACCAATATCAAAAAATGATCTTCAACTCAAGTATAGAGTCCAATATCTCAAGATTAACGGTCGTAGCGATGTATTTGTGATTAAGTATAGTGATGAACGAATTTACCACATTAATAGTTTCACAAAAATCCGTCAAATTTTTATCATGTTTTAATAAGCTAAATTTTGGTTTTTTTGTATTTAACTTCATATTCATATTAATCTAGAAGTCAAATAAAACATGAAGCAAGAAGGTAGCTCTGGTCTCAAAACCACTAAGAACAACAAAACACGACCGATACACAGGGTCACAACAATAGAATCTCTCACAGGTGCATATACATAAAAACCTCATTGTTAAAGTATCTCAACCAATATCAAAAAATGATCTTCAACTCAAGTATAGAGTCCAATATCTCAAGATTAACGGTCGTAGCGATGTATTTGTGATTAAGTATAGTGATGAATGAATTTACCACATTAATAGTTTCACAAAAATCCGTCAAATTGTTATCATGTTTTAATAAGCTAAATTTTGGTTTTTTGTATTTAACTTCATATTCATATTAATCTAGAAGTCAAATAATACATGAAGCAAGAAGGTAGCATATTCCAACAATGCATAAATCTACCCCTGAGCATGATTAACCCTGACACATATATATATATTCTCGTCACCTCATATATGGATCACCCCCGCATGTAACAAACAATATCAATTAGATGGAAAAATTGCCCAAAAAATGATAGCCAATACACTTACCTCAAATAAGCCAAATCGATACACTTGAAGCAACATCCTACTCAAATCAACCTCTGAACAACTCGAAACAAGCCAAAAGAAACTCGAAACCATCAAAAAATGCCATAGGAAGCACACTAAAACGATGAAGGATGAATCTTTAATCGAATACTTAAAGTCAACCAAAAAGTCAAACCCTGGCACTCACTCAGAACCCGTCAAAACGCACAAAATACAACAACTCATTCAATTACTAGATCAACCATACTAATTTCACTCAATACCGACTCAGAAATGATGTTCAAAACACAAAAAATCACTTTACGAAAGTTTAGACAAAAAGCCCCAATTTCTCTTTTGAAATCATCAACCAAATGCCAAAAAAGAAGATGGAATCACGAAATATAATCAAAACTGAATAGAAAATACTTACCCTAATCCATGTGGTGAAGATTTATCCCAAATATTGCTCAAATCCCGAGCTCCATAGCTCTAAATATGATAAAATGTCTGAAACTTTCGAAATAGAGTACTTTATAAGCACTGCCCAGTTATACTCTTCACGATCGCGAAACACAAAATGCTCAGCCTCGAAGAATAACTTTGCGAACGTGTCCAGGCTTGAGATCATGATGAACATCGGCATAAACCAATGCGAACATGGATGCTCCAGCGCAAACGCGATGAAGAAATCATGAAGACCTGCCCAGCCTAGTTGTACATTGCGCGAACACGCAACCACTTGCGGGAACACGAAGCTAAAGCTCCAGCAACATATGCATACGCGAACAAAAAGGTACCCAGCTCAAGTATTACTCTACGCGTTCACGTTCCATATTTTGCGATCGCGATGCTCTAGATACACCAGCAACCAACAATGCAAAAACCATCCGAAATTATTTGAACCACGTCTAAAATTCACTTGAGCCCCTCGGTACCCCGTCCGAATATACTAAAAAGTTTCAACACACAACACAAACTTACTCGAGGCATCAAATCACACATAACAATATCAAAACCACGAATCTCACCTCAAATCAACCCTGATGTACATTTGAACTTTTAACTTCCAAAACTCGTGTCGAACCATATCAAATCAACCCATAATGACCTCGAATTTTGTACAAAAGTCCCAAATGACATAACGAAGCTCTACAAATTTGTTCAATGACAATCCGAACCCGATATCATCAAAGTCAACTCCCAATAAAACTTATGAATATTACAAACCTTCAAATTTTCAACTTTCGCCAATTAATGCCAAAATCTTCGTGAAATATCCAAATTCAAATTCGTACATACGCCCAAGTCCAAAATCACCATCTGGACCTACCATCAAAATTATGATCACGGTCAAATACACAAAAGTTAAACTTGGTCAACCCTTCCAACTTAAAGCTTCTAACATGAGATTGATTCTTCCAAATCAATCCCGAATCACCTGAAAACCAAAAGCAAAAATTCACATAATTCATAATACATTATTTGAAGCTACTCAAGTTGTCAAACAGCTGAACAGAATGCAAATGCTCAAAATGACTAGTTGGGTCGGTATAGTTGTTATGGCTGAAAATTGTGGAAAATAACTTGATTATGAAATGGTTTTTGTTATTATGAATTTCTATATGTTTATCAAGTGAATTGATGAAAGAAACATATGAAACATAAGATTACAACTGAATATTAAGGCGTTTGTGCATGTGTACTATTTTGCAAGGGGTTTGAGCTGGGTTGTGATCTAATTTTGTTGGAATATCTTGGATACATTATTATTGATGTTGTTGCTATTGTTTTTGTGCTAGTTTGAGTTGGATAGAAGTAGAATTTAAAGGGAATATGATGTCTGATTTTCTATAAGTGACCTACTAGCTTAGAAGCATGTTTGTAAGTCCTTTTATGGAATTAACTACAAGTTTTACTGTCACAATGTAGATTGAAGTCTTCGGGAAGATATACGTTGAGTCGTTAAGTAAACAACAAAAAGGTATGTTAAGGCTAAACCTTTCCTTTATTTTGGAATGATCCAGTAACTAAATGTGTTTGATAATGAGACATAAAGAGACGTTTGTATTCATGAATTTATGTACATTATCCAGTCTCATAAGTTTTAGTATTCTCCCTTATCGGGACTGTATGTTCAGTTAAGTATTGTCTTCTTTCAGTCAAGAGAGTAGAGGGTCTATATATATATATATATATATATATATATAGACTCTC
>ML259724.1:0-32233 GCA_005239495.1 Nicotiana undulata | reverse complement strand
CTATATATATATATATATATATATATATATATATATATATATATATAATATATAAAAGTATTTTCACCACCACCGAGCTATAATTAGTGGGCAGGTCCCTATTGGATAACCTCTGATTAGATGATAAGTTATATATCGAGCTTATTGTGGACGAGCGCCTATGAGCGAGCCTGAAATAGCCGAGTAAAGATTTAGATATCGAGCCTAGTATGCCTGAGTGCATATGAGCGAGCCTACTAAGACCGAGAAGTTACACGTATCGAGCCTAGTATGGTCGAGCACCTATTAGAGAACCTACTATGGTCGAGCAGTTACGCATATTGAGCCTTATAGGGCCAGATAGCTATTTTACTTACTATATTGAGAGAGTTGAGTCAGTATCAGCAGGTAAGCATAACTTTAGATCATCTTTGACTCCCAATTACTTTCAGTTATAATATTATCAATTTAGTTTCAGCTTTCTTTTATTCTATTGCCTTACATACTCGGTACATTGTTCCGTACAGGCGTCTCTTTTACTTGGGATGTTGCAGTTTATGCCTGCAAGTCCTAATAGACCGCCGAACTTCCCACTAGACATTGCCAAACATCAGCTTGATTGGTAAGCTCCACTCCCATGGAGTTACTAGGTCTATACTTTTAAGTACCATTTTGTATATACAGGTTTGATCAGTAGGTCAATGCATTGTCCCGACCATGATACAGTTCTGCTATCTTTAGAGGCTTGTAGACGAGGCTTGTATATTTTGTATGTTAGTATTGTGGCCTTGTGTAACAATGTGGCTGATCGTTTTGAGAATTTTCACAGTAGCTCCGTATGATGTATTATCAATTTTATGTATTTCCAGTTTCGGTTTTCGGGTGATTCAGAATTACTTTGGAAGAATAATTCTCAACTAGGAAGCTTTAAGGTGAAAGAGTTGACCAAGTTTGGCTTTTGAGTATTTTACCTCGGATCGGAGTTTTGATGGTTCCTTTAAGTATGGATGGTGATTTTGGACATGGGCATATTCTCGAATTTGCATTTGGATATTTCTAGAAGGTTTCGGCACTCATTAGCGAACGTTGGAAATTTGAAGGTTTGGAAAGTTCATAAGTTTGACAGGGAGTTGACTTTGAGGAAATCGAATTTAGACTGTAGTTCAGGGAATTGTAATAGCTTTGTTATGTCATTTGGGACTTGTGTGTAAAATTTGAGTCCATTCCGAGTTGATTTGATATGGTTCGACACGAGTTTTGGAAGGTGAAAGTTCATTAATTTTGATTTGAGGTGCAATTCATTGTTTCGATGTTGTTATGTGTGACTTGAGGTCTTGAGTAGGCCCGAGTTATGTTATGGGAGTTTTTGGGATGTTCATACGTGGTCCTCAGGGGCTCGGGAATGTTTCGGATTGCTTTCGGACCATTTTCCTTCATTTTTGCATTGCTGGTGTGTTTTGGTTTCTGGTGCCTCATTTTCTCTTCGCGATCGCGAAATACGTGACTCAATCGCATAGAGGGATAACTGGAGCTTGGTAATATCTTAATCGCGGTCTCGATTAGAGGGACCAATCACGTATCTTGGAGCGGGGTATTGTTCGCGTTTACACAAGCTAGACCGCCTTCGCATTGTGAGGGGTTGAGAAGCTGGGGGCATGCTATGTTTCACAAACGCGTAGGGTGTTTTAGGGAGGCTTCTGAGTTTTTCTTTGTGTTAGCCGATCCTTGTTCATGATCACATAGAGTACTTTGGTGGTAGTGTATTTTTGTTCATTGCGAACGCGATAGACTTTCCGCGTTCGCGTAAGAGGAATATCTGGGCAAAATTGTCACGTCCCAAACCTGGGGAGGCGTGGCCGGAACTTGGTGCCATACTCAGACCGGTCGTACCACTCTATAACTATGAACTATGGAGGGGTAACCCTCAACTTAGGCCAATGAGTCCATATCCTAAATCATCTGAAAAATAACGTCTCTTCATCTGAGGGGTAAACATCCCCAAAAGCTGATATATATAATTGTGCAGGCCGACAAAGCTGCCATGAACATCTACTGATATATAAAATATACATGACTCGTCTACAAGCCTCTATAGATGATTGTATCATGGTCCAGATTGAGCCTCGACCTACCCATCAACCTGTAGACTTCAAGGTCTAGACCTAGTAACTCCAGCGAAGTTGAGTTTACCAACCAAGCTGATGTTTGGCTCTGTCTAGTGGGAAGGTCTATCCATCTATCTATCAAGACCTGCAGGCATGAAATGCAGCGTCCCTAGAAAAAAGGACATTAGTACGAAATAATGTACCGAGTATGTAAGCAATAGAATAGTTGAAAGCTGAAACTAAACTGATAATACAATAACTGAAAGTAACGGAGAGTCGAAGATGATCTAAAGATATGCTTACCTGTTGATATTGACACAACTAGCTCAATATAGTCAGTAAAATAGTCGTCTGGCTCTATAAGGCTCCATACATATTATTGCTCTACCGTAGTAGGCTCGCTCATAGGCGCTCGGCCATACTAGGCTCTATATCTCAGCCATTCTAGGCTCGCTCATAAGCGCTCGGCCACAGTAGGCTCAGTATATAACATACCATCTGATCAGAGGTTGCTCAATATGGGGTGTAATATCTTGGCCCCTATTGGGAAACCTCTGATCACATGGTATGTTATATACTGAGACTATTATGGTCGAGCGCCTATGAGCGAGCCGAGAATGGCCGAGATACAGAGCCTAGTATGGTTGAGCGCCTATGAGCGAGCCTACTATGGCAGAGCAATTATATGTACGGATTATAAGGCCGGATAGCTATTTTACTTACTATATTGAGAGAGTTGAGTCAGTATCAGCAGGTAAGCATATCTTCAGATGATCTTTGACTTCCCATTACTTTTCAGTTATTATATTATCAACTCAATTTTAGCATTTAGTTATTCTATTGCCTTACATACTCGGTACATTATTTAGTACTAACGTCCCTTTTGTTGGGGACGGTGTGTTTCATGCCCTGCAGGTCATGATAGATAGCTTGATAAACCTTCCCACTAAAAAGAGCCAAACAACAGCTTGGTTGGTAATCTCCACTTCCTTGGAGTTACCAGGTCTAGACCTTGGAGTCCAATTTCTTATACAGGTTGATGGGTTCGTCGAGGCCATGTCCCGGCCATGATACAGTCATCTCTAGAGGCTTGTAGACGAGTCATGTATTTTTTTTATATTAGTAGATGTTCATAGCGTCTTTGTCGGCCTGCATAGTTATATATATCAACTTTTTGGGGATGTTTACCCGTCAGATGAAGAGACGTTGTTTTCAGATGATTAAGAATACTGCCTCATTGACTTAAGTTGAGGGTTACACCTCCATAGTTCTCAGTTATAGAGTGGTATGCTCAGGACGAGTATGGCACCGGGTGCCGGCCACGCCTCCCTAGGTTTGGGACGTAATAAGAATTACAAGTACTCTATTTCAGGGGTTTTGGCCATTTTATCATATTTGAAGCTATGGAACTCAGAATTTAGCGATGTTTGGAGCAATATTCATCTGGTGGACTGGGGTAAGTGTTCTCTACTCATTTTTTATTTTATATCATGAATCTATCTTTCTTCTCGACATTTGATTGAGGGTTCCAAGAGAGAAATTGGGGGGGTTTTGCCTAATGTTTCGTAATGCAAATTTTTGAGTTTTGAACAATGATTTGAAGTCAGATTTGAGTGAAACTAGTATGGTTGGACTCGTAATTGAATAGGTTGTCGGATTTTGACTTGTTGGCCGATTTTTGGCTTTTGATTAAGGATTTGACCTTTATCATTTGGAATTGTTTCCTTGGGCTTTATTTGATGTATTTGAGTTGATTTTGTCTAGTTTTGAGTCGTTCGGAGGTTGATACGCATGGGATGTCATCTTTGGAGTATCTTTTGGCTTTCTCGGTATTGGATTTGGCTTGTTCAAGGTAAGCAACACTTCTAAACTTGGTGCTGAGGATATGAAACCCCAAATTACGTGTTATGTGATTAATGGTGAGGTGACGCGTATGCTAAGTGACGGGCGTGTGGGCATGCACCGTGTAAATTGTGATTTAGTCGATTACATAAAACTAAGTAGTTATCTTATTTGATCATTTCTACTGTACTCTATGTGTTAGAGCACCAGAGCTGTAATTGATACTTAAATCATCTTTAGGCTATATATTGGTATCATTAGGACCCAATGTGGTCGTGCTTTGCTGTTGAATTATTTTCTTAATTTCAGCTATGTACCCAGTCACATTCATCATTGCATACCATATCTAATTCTCTATTATTGTTTATTGTCACATCTCATATCATGATTCTGGTTGCTCAACATGTGTATTTTGAGTCGACAGACTGGAGAGAGTGATAAGTGAGTGATGCCAAGGGCTTGACTGTGAGGATATTGATGCTGTAGCACGTGATTTTTCCGTGCGGATTATAGCGCTTAAGCTTAAAGAGCCCCTCTGGAGTCAGTACACACCACCAGTAAGCGCAATTGATTATATATATGTATGTGGATCGAGTTGCACACTGCTTTGGGCCTTATAAATGTATATGGATCGGGCTGCACGCCGTAGTAGGTATTGTACAGTGCCGAGTGATTAAGAGTGATGAGTATTGAGTATGGTGAGAGAGAATGCAAGAAAATGAGAATTAGTACTCTGAGAGTGTAAGTATATGATTTCATCACTGAGATGAATTGCATTTAACATGCGTACATGAGTTACATGCATAGAGATGCATTTCCTTCTGCTACCCAGTTTTTGTGACATTTATGATTTTACCTGTATCTTGACATGTAGGCATAGAAATGTACTTTTCTCGTGCTATCTGAAAATGAAACATCTTATTTATTGTTGAATGGTTTTTGAGACAAATCATAGTTTTTGAACTTACTCATATGCTTTGGGTTTGCGGTGAAAGATCTGGGATTTACTATTATACTTGAAAAGCATGTGTATTTTTTCTTAACTGTGAACGAGTTGAGAATCCTACCTTTAATTTATTTTCATGCACCATTTTATTATATTGTTATGGACCGTTGCTATTTATTGGGGTTGGACTCTGAACCTTGTCCCAACTCATCACTACTTTCAACCTAAAGTTAAATTTGTTACTTATTGAGTGCATATGGTCGATTCTAATCATAATACACTTCTGCACCTTGCGTGCAAATGTTGGGTGCAGATGTTGTTGTGTTCGACGGGAGCTGGATTTGAAGATGTATATGCGTTCTCGTACAGTTGCCTCTTCTTCATTATAGTTGTAGACTTATGAAAAATATTTTTATGTATTATTTAGACAGATGATGTATTTTTACTTCACACCAGCGTTGTAAATTCTAATCTTAGTAGCTAATGATTTGTATTACCATCCCTTGGGAATTCTTTGTATAAAAGCAGGACTTATTATCATTTTTCTCTTAATAAGTATCATTTGAACTGGTTTTATTGTTAATTGACTTACCTAGCAAGGTAGGTTAGGTGCTATCACAACTAGTTGGATTTTGGGTCATGACAATTTGTTATCAGAGCTCTAGGTTCATAGGTTCTACAAGTCTTGAGCAAGTGTCTAGTAGAGTCTTGTTGATCGGTATGGTGACCCCCATACCTATCTTCTAGAAGCTACAGGGCATTTAGGATAAAATTCTCATCTTTCTTTCCTTATTGTGCATCATTAATTTAGCTTGAATCATAATCCTTTGAATTCCTTCCACACATTCGTATGCGCATGTGAGCGCTCGATATTAGTTGTATGTCGACGACTTTTGATTCCAATAATGATGTGCGAGATGTAATTTTTTTTTGCTGACGATGGGCCAGTCAGGAGGACTTGAGGCTAGGTTTTAATTGTAGCTTTAGCACGGGGATTTTGGTTGTGTGAGCACGTGCTTTTGGACTTATATGTCCGGTAGTGTCCTTTTGAGTGGAATTTGTGGCTCGATGAGTGGTTAGTGGATATATGATGAGAATAATGTGACTGTAGGAGGTGTTCAGATGGATTAAATATGATGAGAAGAGTTTTCTTGAGATGTAAAAAAGACTATTGAGTGCTTGATTTCTGTCGTGATTTGACGTATAGTCTTGAGTTATGAGTGTGTTGAAAGATCTTTCATGTTGTTTAATTGTGGAGCGGGTTAGATTCTTATGTCTTGTTGATGAGCTCAGACTCGGAAAGATTAAGTGATTGCGTCGTAATCGTGACTGTAAAAGGGTATAAAGAGATGCCAGTTTGAGGCTAAGCAGGTGAGTTATAACATGCGAAGTAATCTACGGATGTGTGATTTTTATGATGCTGTGTGGAGACTTCGTTTTCTACCAGTGGGTTATATTTGTGTGATCTGAGTCATTCGTAATAGTTGACATGACGGTCACGAGGATGAATGCAAAGTTTGCAGACGATTTGAGATATTAGAGGGTTTGTATTACATGAGCTTATGAAGGATTGAGTTGAATTTAAGTGCGGGATCATGTCAGTAATAGAATAGGGGTATTATGAGTTATCGAGTGTTTTGTGATATGGTTTTGAACCAAGTGGGGGAGTCTACTACCAACGAGTTGATTGCACGGTTACGTGTTGTATTGGTTTCGGGTTGAGGTATACTTGTGGATCAGTTATGACTTACAGAGGATGATTTTGAGGATGCAAGAAATTTTTTAGATGCATGGTGAATACACTTTATGAGTATATGAGAATCATGGAATGATTTGAATTGTTATTCATGAAGGATGTAGTGCGCATGGAGTAGGAATGTGCTTGGTTGCGTTAAGCGGGGTAACTTCTTTATCGCGCTAATGAGGCACAGGTCATTTTGGCACGTTTGGGCGGTGCAATTGAGATTTGAGCAGAGTGTATGACTCTCGAGAAGGTTATAATGGATTCAAGATTTATATGTTGTAATTTAGAATTTACATTGGATTTTGTCGAGACTCGCAGTAATTCTATAATATTATGGATTCTACATTTCAGTATCAAGAAAGTGAAGGGTTTGATTTTCGATTCATAGAAGGTCTCTTCAGAGTGGGTGTCTCGCTAGTGGTACTTTTGGGGTGCTTAAGAGGGAATACGATAGCTTATAGGCCTTAGGGCGGTGTGGTTTTATGCTATGATCTCTTGTGGTGATCTTTGGGTAAGGATCATGGTGTTCAGGCAAGGAGAAGTGTCAACTTGAGGATAATTCAAAAGAAAATTGGAGAAATAGGATTGGTTGGTAGTAGTTTGGTTCGACACGGTAATGGGTATGATCAATTTTTTCTATACTTATGATGTGATGAGCTTTTACATGTGTTTTGTGGCAGGACTCTTACGTTTTGGCGACTCGCGTGGCTTGGTTAAGTTAGAGGGATTTGGTTCTAATACTTTGGTTATGTGCAAATGGATTCCAAAGAGTTCTTGATGATTTCTATCACGGTTCGAGGTGGATATTTCCCGCTGACGTGAGGAACATGTTGCGTATTGGGATTTTCCCCTAGATGAGATCAGATGGAAGGTTTCCGACTGATCGGTTATGCATTTTGTTGGCGACTCAAAGTTGATCACGAGACTCTTGTGCTTTTCATATGATGGGATGATAGATGCGGTGTGTTGTGTAGGACTGAGATTTGAATGTGCAAGGTCACAGTTTAGTTTAGTAGGGAAGGTCATGAATTCTTAGGCAACATGGACAATTTCAGATGTCTAGATGAATGCTATTACAACTCGGTATTGCCTAAGAAGGGTGTACATTTCAGAAGGCGCATTTTGTTTTGACTTACAGATGCTTCTTTGGTATTGTGGTGCTATCCTGATTGATCGTTATTGATATTCAGATTTTTCTATGTGGCACGAAAGAATTATAGAAGTATTCCTCATGTGATGATCGTGTATGAAAGAGGTGTTAGACATTCGGGCGGTGGAGTTAGGACCAGATATGGTGATTCGAGTGTTCTATGGATTTGGAGACTGGAGTTCTCAAAAGTAGATTGTTTCGTGGTTGTGGATTGTGAAAGTATGGCCAAATCTAGTCAGAGGATGGTATGTGTTGTGGTTAGGTCGTTCTGGACCTTCAGAGAGTTATTTATCTATTTGTGGATGGATGGAGTTGATTTGGGACCCATTGGTAGGCCCAATGAGGATGTGTATTCTACATTGGGTCAGATTGGTTGGCTCCATACCGCTATTGTGAGGGATGTGACATTCGGTTAGAGTTAAGCTTATTCGTGTTCTGATATTTCTATGTATTACTCTTCTATTCTATGAGGGGTGTGATTTGTTGGTAATATGCACACTTGGTGCGGTTCTATTTGGGCCTTATAGAGGAATTTTAGTGAGAGGGGTATTAGGTGGTTGAATGATTGATTCTGCATGGGTTATGTTCTATCGAGTTTAAGTGGCATTATGTAATTTGCTTCTCCGTGGTTATGGTCATACACCTTGGGTACTTGATGTTGAATTGCGCGCGGTTATTGATTTTGAGAAGGGTGGCTTGAGGTATTTCATATGGACCAGTGATTAGGTGAGGTCACACATCATTGGAGTCATGTTGGGATATGATCCCTTGTGTCAGATTTGTGTGTTTTGGTTCTACTGTGTATGATGGGTTTTTAGCATTGCGTTGTGGTGGTACTTGTTGAGTTTGCGGGGCGGTTCTCTTGTGTGAGTCATTTCCATGTTCAAGTACATTTGAATTGTTGCGTATTGGTGCATGGATTGCACGGTTTGTGGCTCTGGGTCATACTGGTGTTGCATGCCAATAGGAATGGTTGTGTTTGACGAGATGAGGTCATTAGAATGCGTGTTATCAGATCTGATTGCAGTATATTTGGGAGCTCCATGACTTGTTGATCTGATGAATGGTTATGAGTTTCTGCGTGTTTCATTCATCATCGGCAGTGTACGGAGGTTTTAGAACGGGGTTTTTTTTTTCTATGTGGTTTATTAACGGTATTGAGTTATTTTGAGCAGCTATTGTGATCGGAAATTTTTCTACAATTATGCGAGTCTTGTGGTATGTTATGTGATTATATCTTGGGTTATGGTTATGTCTTGATACAAATTTTTTAGACTTAAACAATGCGTAGATGCGAGGTTCGGTTCTTGTAGTAAATTTCGGATGTTAAAAATTGGATTCTGCGATTTATGGGAAAATGGTGAAGTAATGATCTTTAGCATATTGTGTTGTCGGGCCTATATAGATTAAGGTGACGCGGGATCACCCCCTGGTATGTGCATGGTAAGGTTACAAGGTGATCTGATGGCTTAAGAACAACTCTGGGCACGTTCGAGGATGAACATATGTTTAAGTGGGGGAGGATGTAACGACCCGGCCGGTCATTTTGAGTATATGAACTTTGCTCGGTTGTTTGAGGGCATGAGTAGCTCCGTATGATGTAGTATGACTTGTTTGTATCGTCGATTTAGGTTTTTAGGTGATTCGGAATTAGTTTCGAAGAATGATTCTCAACTAAGAAGCTTTAAGCTGGAAGAGTTGACCAAGTTTGACTTCTGAGTATTTGGCCTCGGATCGGAGTTTTGTTGGTTCTGTTAGGTCAGAATAGTGATTTTGGACATGGGCGTATGGTTGGATCTGCATTTGGATATTTCTAGAAGGTTTCAACACTCATTAGCGAAAGTTGAAAATTTGAAGGTTTGGAAAGTTCATAAGTTTGACCAGGAATTGAATTTGAGGATATCGCATTCGGACTGTAGTTCTGGGAATTGGACTAGCTTCATCATGTCATTTGGGACTTGTGCAGAATTTGAGTCTATTCCGAGTTAATTTGATATGGTGCGGCACAAGTTTTTGAAGTCGAAAGTTCAAAGTTCATTAATTTTGATTTGGTGCAATTAGTCGTTTCGATGTTGGTAGGTGTGATTTGAGGCCTCTAATAGGTTCGTTTTATATTATGGTACTTATTGGGATGTTCAGTCGTTGTCCCGAGGGGCTCGGGCGTGTTTCAGATTGTTTTTGGGCCATTTTCCTTTATTTTTGCATTGCTGGCGTGTTCTGGTTTCTCGTGCCACATATGGTCTTCGCGATCGCGAAGTATGTGACGCGATCGCATAGAGGAAGAACTGGATCTTGGTAATTTATTAATCGTGGTTGCGACTAGAGGCCCGTGATCGCGTAGCTTGGAGCTGGGTACTGTTAGCGTTCGTACATGCCAGACCGTGTTCTCATAGTGAGTGGTTGAGAAGCTAGGGGTGGAAGATTCTTCTTCCCGTTCGCATTTACCTTATCGCAATCGCGTATTTACAGGTTCATGTGTCCATCACGTTCGCATTCTATGTTTTGCAAACGCGTACGATATTTTGGGGATGTTATTGAGTAGTTCTTCGTGTTAGCGAAGCCTTGTTCGCTATCGCATAGTGTATTTTTGTGGCAGTGTATATTTGTTCATCGCGAACGAGAGGAGTTCTCTCGTTCACATAAGAGGAATGCCTAGGCAGAATTATAAGTACTGTATTTCGGGAGTTTCGGCCATTCTATCATATTTGGAGTTATGGAGCTCGGAATTTAGCGATGTTTGGTGTAGTTTTCACCAGGTGGACTGGGATAAGTGTTCTCTACTCATTTTTTATTTTATATCATGAATCTATCTTCGCTTTCGGCATTTGATTGAGGGTTCCAAGAGAGAAATTGGGGGGTTTTGCCTAAAGTTTCATAATGCGAATTTTTGAGCTTTGAACATCGATTTGGAGTGGGATTTGAGTGAAACTAGTATTGTTGGACTCATAATAGAATAGGTCGTTGGATTTTGAGAGTTTTGTCAGATTCCGAAGCGTGGGCCCGAGTTTTGATGTTTTGGCTGATTTTGAGCTTTTGATTAAGGATTTGACCTTTATCATTTGGAATTGTTTCCTTGGACTTTATTTAATGTATTTGAGTTGCTTTTAGCTAGTTTTGAGTTGTTCAGATGTAAGTACGCGCGGGATAGCATTTTTGGAGCATCGTTTGGCTTGCTCGGTAATAAATTTTGCTTGTTCAAGGTATGTAACACTTCAAAACTTTGTGCTGAGGGTATGAAACCCCTAATTATGTGTTATGTGATTAGTGTTGAGCTGGCGCACATGCTAGGTGACGATCATGTGGGCGTGCACCGTGTATATTGTGATTTAGTCGATTACATGAAACTGTGTAGCTATCTTATACGATCATTTCTAAGGTACTCTATGTGTTAGAGCACCAGAGTTATAATTAATGCTAGAAATCATGTTTAGGCTATATACGAGTATCATTGGGACCTATAGTGGTCGTTCTTTGTTGTTGAGTTATTTTCTTAATTTCAATTATGTACTCAGTCACATTCGTCATTGCATAGCATAATTCGTCTCTATTATTGTTTACTGTCACATCTCATATCATTGATTCAGGCTGCTCAGCATGAGTGTTGTGCGCCGAGAGATTGGAGAGAGTGATGACCGAGTGAGGCCCAGGGCCTGATTGTGAGGATATTGATAATATAGCACGTGATTTGTCCGTGCGGATTATAGCGCTTGGGCTGAAGGAGCCCCTCTGGAGTCTGAACACACCCCCAGTGAGTGTAGTTGAATATATATATATATATATATATAGAAATAATCAGGTTGCACGCCTAACGAGCCTTATGGTTATATATATATGTGGATCGGGTTTCACGACGCAACGAGCCTTATGGTTGTATATGGATCGGACTGCACGCCGCAGCAGGTATTGTACAGTGCTGAGAGATTGAGTGTGCTGAGTATTGAGCGTGGTGAGAAAGAATGCGAGACAGTGAGATTTCGTACTATGAGAGTGTGAGTACATGAGTTCATCACTGAGATGCATTGCATTTGACTAGCATACCTCAGATACATGCATAGAGATGCATTTCCTTCTGCTATCTGGTTTTCGTGACATTCATATTTTTCCTGTATCTTGACATGTTGGCATAGAGATGTACTTTCCTCATGCTATCTGAATATGAAACGTCTTATTTATTGTTGAATGATTTTTGGAATAAATCACAGTTTTCGAACCCACGCATATGCTTTGGGTTTGCGGTGAAAGATCTGGGATTTATTATTATACTTGAAAAGTATGTGTATTTTTTTCCTAACTGTGAACGAGTTGAGCATCCTACCTTTGAGTTATTTTCATGCACCATTTTATTATACTGTTATGGACTGTTGTTGGTTATTGGGATTGGACTCTAAACCTTGTCCCAGCTCATCACTACTTTCAACCTAAAGTTAGGTTTGTTACTTATTGAGTGCACACGGTCGGTTGTACTCATACTACACTTCTGCACCTTGCGTGCAGATGTGGGGTACTGATGTTGTTGTGTTCGACGGGAGCTGGATTTGAAGATGTACCTGAATTCTCATACAACTTGTCTCTTATTCATGGTAGCTCTACACTTTGTACTACCGGTACTTGGGAATTCTTTGTATAAAAGCAGTTTTGTTATCGTTTCTTCTCTTAATAAGTATCATTTGACTGGTTTTATTGTTAACTGGCTTACCTAGCGGGTTGGGTGTCATCACGACTAGTTGGTTTTTTGGTCGTGATGTATTGCTAGTTCTGTGTGCATGTTAAGTTTGGTATTACTAGTTTTAGACGTTCATAGCAGCCTCGCCAGCCTACACAGTTATGTATATGCGATTTTGGGTATGTCTACTCCTTAGATGAGATAGACGTTATTTACAGATGATTCAGAATATGGAATCGTCGGCCTAAGTTAAGGGCCATCCCTCCAGAGTTCACAGTTATATTATGGTACGCTCGGGCCGAGTATGGCAGTGGTGTCGGCCACGCCTCCCCAGCTTTGAGGCTTGACAAGATTGGACCCAGAAATTAAAATTCGTTGTAATTTAATTTCTATGCATCCGCGTCCGGCAATATGCTTTGATAAGGTTTTTCTAATCCAAGTTTACTGGACACGTCCGTTAATAAGGCATCAAAGGGCTATTGTCAGATAACGTTTCTTCATTTACCGAGTTAGCTAAATAGGATATATCAGTATTAATAATTTTTAGGCACTTGCACCTTTTTCTAATGTTTATGTTGTTTCTTAAGGTTTTGTATGGAATGATATGGACTACGCACGCAATGTGCGTACATTTGAGAAGTCCATTTTTTTTTCTTAAATTCCGTATATGATCAAACGGTACTACATAAATTGAGACAGAAAAAGTACAAAATTAATGTATATAATTTTGTATATATAGCTAGCAACGTAATTATTTAAATTACACTGGATAATTGTATTAAAGGCCCGATTCTTTACTGTCCCGTTACCTTCTACAGATTGCATTTTATAAGGATGGTATCAATGATGTTTCTTTATACGAATTGACTTTGGAGGGTAACACCAAGAAGCTTCCTTGATTTTTCATGTCTATTTCTCATTAGTTTAGAAAGCGGATACTTTTTTAATACCCCTCCTAGTGCTTCGTTTTGCAACCATCTTAGTAACGACATAAGTTCTCTCAGCAAATACTGAGACCAAATGTCCAGCATAAGTTTCTAATTAATCGTCCTTGTTGTGGAGTAGAGTTGTTATATTGCAGTCACGTTGTTAGATTGATATGGATAAAATTTATTACCTCAGGTTGTGTGGAGAAAAAGTTAGAAGCTACACGAGTGACAAACTATCTCCACCACCAAAAATTCATTAGAAATTGGTTTACTTCCCTCTGGCACTTTAAGAAAAAAGTCATGCAAAGAAAGAGAAGACTTCTATTTGATTACATGGATGACATATTAGTTTTTGCTCAAATTTAAAGAGACCATTTAGATTCCGTTTGGTCTAGAAGTAGTAAATAATAAATCATAGATTATTTTTTCTTGTTGGGGAGTGAAGATCAAACTCGAGCTATTTTGTGAAAAGTTCTCATCAATATCGCTAGATTATTGTTTGCGCAAAAACTCGATGAAGCTTTTCACAAAATCAATCACAAATGAGCTAAAGAGTAAATTTCAATTAAACATAATTAATTTTAGATCGGGTTGTATTGAATATGAATATCGGGGAGCACAAGCTCGTTGGTCTATGTCGATAATTACATGAATGAACTCAGCATGAGTGATACAATTACATTTTTGAGTATCGTCCCTTACCGGGTATGGGGGATAAGCGAGACTTCCTGAAGGTTGCTAGATCCATGCTCTATTGAGCTTCTAGGGAGCATCTTCTTTTCATGAGGATAACCCTAAAGAGAGTTCTTCTTAAGAACACCTGCTCAGTGACCTCCCCCATGTGCCCTTCTTCTTCCCCTATTTATAGTCTTTTGTCCTTTTTTTATCCCCTGGTTCCTGACGGAAGGGTTCTCCTTGGTTCCTTTCCCATCGGGTCATAGTTCACGACAATTATCTACGACCGACGGCCAGTGGGGTCACACTCATCGAATCGTGACCACGACTCAGTCGTTCAATCAATAATTCATTTGTTGCTGGCTTCGTGGACAGATTTTGACCCATACAGTTAGCCCCTCCGTCTGTCGGGTTCACCTCCGGGAGGCCGCAGGGAGGGGGAGTGCGGATTTAGCCATCATAAGTCATCGGGGCCAATCACTAGGCCGTTTCTGAGCGGGTGTGTCGACTGAAGGCCGGTCGACCCCTTGGTTAAATCCAGTTCTGGGGTCGTGGGGCGCACCCTTTTACGGAGAGACTACGTGACGTTTCGAAGGGACTTGTCAGATATGCATGTTAGTTGATGTGACATTAATTCACCAGGTGTCTTTATGGCATACGTTTCATGCGGTAAGCATCACATCGTTTCTCGCGCCGATTCTGTTGCCTTTTTTAAAATGGCGGCGTTTCACTTCTGGGCTTTTGCGCCTATATATTGAGGGCTTCTGCTTCGATGATGCATTATCCGAATTAAAAAGTTCCAAACAGAAACCTGTGAGATTACCAAATGTTTATTGTTCGTGCCTTACAGGAGTGTAATCAGCTCCAAGTTCTTTTCCCCTCATACTCTCGATCTCCATTCCGATTTGCGGCGGCACTAGGGCTTCGACCGCAACAACTCACTTGGATACGACCCCCCTATCGGAGGCTCTGGTCTCGTCGGTTGGTGCGCCCGGTGAATCCTCCCTTGCCGGCAGTGAAGAGGTTCCCTCCAAAAGGCGGAGGGTAATGCCAGAGGAGCCTGTTGTCGCCCCGGGTGCCATCGTTGGGTGAACCAGTTTTGACGACCTTCGAAGCGGAAGTCACATTTGGCCAAAGAGTGGTGGAGAGTCTTTCTGGGGACGTCCGCGAAGTTAGCGTTCCAGAGACAGGGAGTCAGTGGGCGGTTGAAATCATTGACAGCGGATCCTCATCGTCTGGGCAGGGTCACGCCCCTCCTTCTGCCGAAGATAGAGGGAAAGGCGTGGTTGAAGGTTATGATACTGAGTACGACCTTGATCCCGATGATGTGAGGTTGTTTGAGCATGGCTTTACCAGGACCGTGGTGATGGCTGAAGGCCCCTCCCGTGTTTTGGAGATACCGTCCGACCTCAACCTTTTGCAGGACACGGTGGAACTGGTGTTGCAGTTCGATCTCCTTTGCTCGGCTGCCGAGAGCGAGGCTCTTCAACCGATCAGTGATTCGCAATTGTCGTGCGGTATCGCTGCGATGGGTCTGAGGGTAAGCCTCTTTTTGCGCCTTATCTCACTCTTCCCCCTTATTATCTTGATGTTTTTTTTAATTTTCCTTTCTTTTCCTCCTGCAGACTTACATGATGAAAGTTGAGAGCGCCCGTAGAGCTGAGACGCGGGCTGAGAGTTTCTTAAAGATGGTCGAGAAGTATCGACGGTATCTTGACAGATGTCGTGAGTTGCGTGAGCGACTTAGGGCGGATGATGGTACTCGGGCCACTATAGAGGAGTTGGAGAGGAGAGATGAGGAATAATACTGACCATCCGGAGATGCAGCGAGTTGGAGGAGTTGTTGCATGACAAGAACGAAGAGCTCGAGCTAGGCAAGGGGATTGCCGCGAAATGCAGCGATCTTCAAGCCAAAGTGCAGTCGTTGTAGGCTGAACTCGACCAGGGTGCTGCCAAAGTAGAGGCTTTAAGTGTCGAATAGGCTCGGAAGCTGGCAGAGTTAGAAGGAAAGGTGGTCGCACTGGAACAAGCCGAGCGTGCTCATGAGTCTTGTTTGGATAGAGCGGCGGCATTGGATGGCACCATCCGCGTTCGCCGATCTGATCAAGAATCTGAGAGGGCGACTGCCACCTTGAGGGAGGCTAGTCTTGAGGAGCTCATTGGCGAGATCGACCAGAAGGCCCAGCGTCAGGGGGATCAGGTCGTTGCTCTTGAAGCTGAGAAGGTGCGCTTGCTGGCTGAGGCAGTGTCTTCTACCCCTCGTCATTTGCATGAGTTGTGGGTTTATGCAGAGGCCCAACGTGAAAAATATAAGTGTTTTTGGGAGGCTGGGAGCGTTTTTGAGGCTGCCTTTGAGGGCGCTCAGGCGAAGGCACGTGAGGCCTGTGTCAACTACGGTTATGACCCTGCGTCACCGGGGGCTGAAGGGGATGTTGGTGCTGATGGAGGGCTTTCAGAGGATGGCGGCGAAGATGCAGATGGTGATGGTGCCGAGTGAGGGTGTTGTAGCTTTTGTATTTAGTTTTCTTGGTGCTTTGATTTTGTTTTTCTTTTCTTTTGTCGGGCATGTCCGCTCCTTCGCAAGTTGTAGTCTTGATTGTTGAATGAAACGTGTGTTCGACTCTTTTTATTCGTGTATCTCTTGGCTTTTACTTTGACATGCTTCTTTACGTGCCTACGTGATCTTCTAGGGATCCAGCACTCGTAATGTGATCGAATATATATAGTTTGAGTAAAATTGGGTCTAAGTACTTCGAGCGAAGTAGATCGTAAAAACTTCGGGTGAGGCCGAAAGTTATAGATTCGAGCGAGGTCGAATGTTATGTAATTCAAACGAGGTCGAATGTTAAATAATTCGAGTGATGTCGAATGTCAAGTAGTTTGAGCGAAGTCGAATGTCAAATACTTCGAGCGAGGTCAAATGTCAGCAATTCGAACGAGGTTGAATGTTAAATAATTTGAGCGAGGTCGAATGTTAAGTAATTAAAACGAGGTCGAATGTTAGATAATTCGAGCGAGGTCGAATGTTAGATAATTCGAACGAGGTCGAATGTTATATAATTCGAGCGAGGTCGAATGTTAAGTAATTCGAACGAGGTTTAATGCAAACATAATTCGAGCGAGGTCGAATGTTAAATAATTCGAGTGAGGTCGAATGTCAAATAATTCGAGCGAGGTCGAATGTAAGTAATTCGAACGAGGTCGAATGTTAAATAATTCGAGCGAGGTCGAATGTTAAGTAATTCGAACGAGGTCGAATATTAAGTAATTCGAGCGAGGTCGAATGTTAAATAATTCGAGCGAGGTCAAATGTTAAGTAATTCGAACGAGGTTGAATGTCAAGTAATTTGAACGAGGTCGAATGTGGATTAATTCGAGCGAGGTCGAATGTTAAGTACTTCAGTTAGCCTAGCTTGGCTTTTGTCGGCAAGTGGTGGGCGCCTCTTGGGCGAGCCTGCCCCAGTCCGCTGCGTTTTACTTTTTTTGGAGGATATCGGGCGTCGCTCTGCCGAGCCAGCCCCGGTCTGTTGAATTTTACTTTTATTGGAGAATATCGGGCGTCGTTCAGGCGAGCCAGCCCCGGTCCGTTTAGGGTATTCCTGTTTTTGTCATTCTGACAAAAAAGAGAAATAAAGAATGGAAGGTAGGATTTGATAGTGTATGTTACCTTGGACGAGCGTGTCGGGTGGGGTTTACATTGCGCGGTTGCCTTCTCTGTTTCTTGCCCAGATACCTCGCTCATACTCGTTCATCGGGGTTTTAGGGTCGCTACTCGAGCTCGTCGGGCGTGCATGCATTAGGAAAATGTGACATGTAATGTTTGTAAAAAGCAAAATGTGCGGAGTGCATGCAGCTACGGGGGGTGGGGTGCGGTGCGCTCCTCATTCTAGTGTGCTATGAAGTAGGCTAATCTCTTTTCCAAAAATGGAAAAGGTAGCCGCATTTGCCGAGCGGGGTTGTGGTCACGCGAAGTGCGTGATGGTCGGGGGTTTCACTTTTGTCACCTGTGTGATGAGCCCTTGTTGATGCTACAAGAAGGGTTGAGTTGGTTTCGAGATCTAGAGGGAACTATGGTTTTAATTGAGAAATTCCCCACATACGGCGCCAAATTATTTGCGCAAAAACTCGATGAAGCTTTTCACAAAATCAATCACAAATGAGCTAAAGAGTAAATCTCAATTAAACATACTTAACTCTAGATCGGGTTGTATTGAATATGAATATCGGGGAGCACAAGCTCGTCGGTCTATGTCGATTATTACATGAATGAACTCAGCATGAGTGATAGAATTATATTTTTGAGTATCGTCCCTTACCGGGTATGGGGGATAAGCGAGACTTCCTGAAGGTTGATGTATCCATGCTCTATTGAGCTTCTAGGGGGCATCTTCTTTTCATGAGGATAACCCTAAAAAGAGTTCTTCAGAGTACCTGCTCAGTGGCCTCCCCCCTGTGCCCTTCTTCTCCCCCTATTTATACTATTTTGTCCTTTCTTTATCCCCTGGTTGCTGATCGAAGGGTTCTCGCTTGGTTCCTTTCCCATCAGGTCATAGTTCACGACAATTATCTACGACCGAAGGCCAGCGGGATCACACTCATCGAATCATGACCACCAGGGGCGGATGCACCCTAGCTCAAGTGGTGTCATCCGACACCGCTTCCCCGGAAAACTTTAGTTATTACACATATAAATATTGTGCAAAAGGTATAGATATAAATCATATGACACTGCTGAACAAAAGATAGTGTCTGGTCTGATGGTGTAGCGCATCTCTTGCAACGTCGAGGTCTACGGTTCGAATACTTCGTACGCGTTTCCTTTGCATTTTTTTCCTTTGAAGCCTCCTTTGTTTAAAAAAAAATAGAACTGTGTCCTCTTCCATGAACCGTATCTATAACTTGTAATATTTAAGCGACATAATTGGGTGGTGTTGCTCATCTCTATTTCTTATATTCCATATTTATTGTAGTAAGTTTTTCATCACTTTAAATTTCAACACCGCTTACAAAAGGTCTTGCGTACGCCCCTGATGACCACGACTCGATCGTTCAATCGATAATTCATTTGTTGCCGGCTTCGTGGACAGATTTTGACGCATATAATTATAAGCTTGGATGGCAACTAAAACAAACTTTGGGCTGATTGATAGTAACTAGTTAAATAACTCAACCAAATTTAACCCATAAAATTTTCGAATAACCGTTCATTTGAAATTCTGATTGAATGTACTAAAATTACTATAAAACAAACACGCACGGTTCAAAAATGTTAAAACCGGAAGTAACGCCGACCCAAAAAAAAAAGGGAACTTTCACACTAGTTTTTTTCACACTACAGGATTGCTGCTGCTACTAAAGTTAATTTTCCATATTCTTCATATTGATTTGGTAGGTAAGTCCTCCTCTAGTGGTATATTGGTCAAAATAATGGCATGATCTGACTTTGAGTTCATTCACAAAATTCTTACTATTATAGATTTTCTCTATTAATGCAATCTCTAAGAATCAAATATGACAAGGCCGGCTTCAACGTTAGTTGGATGTATATTTTGGATATATAGAGTCAGGTATAGTCCCCTTCTTCTTTTGGTGACTGTTTGATATAATACATCATGCTCAGATTTCTCTGACTATAACTTATATTTAAAATAAAACACCGCAATCTCTTGAATTCTACTATAAAAGATAGGTAAAATGACTACGTTTTATTCGCTAAATTCTTCTATGGAAAACTTTGGTGTATCTTTGCTCTGTTCCATTTTCCTCATTGCTTACATTTGTGGTATGTATGTATAATAACTTAGGTTCTCTCAACAAACGGTCAGTACGTATATGTGCATCGCATGGTATTGCAAATCTTCCTTGTATTAAAGAATTGCCAATTTGCCAAAACCTTTGCCAGAGAGATTATGGACCGCTCCATGCTAATTTAGAGTGTCAGGATCAAGATCAAGGAGGAATGCTAATTTACAACTTATATACTTTGCCTTTTGTCATTTCCAAAAAAGAAAAAATCATGCAAAGAAAGAAAAGATTTCTGTAAGATGCATCACCTAAGCTTGAATGAGAAAGTGATGTTTTGTTATAAATTAAAGATATGTCCAGTAACATACTCCTCCAGTATTAGTAATTGCACGAAAAATTATCGTCTCTACTTAGTAGGTGATCTGGACCCGGTTTTTCTCCATTATAGTTTCTCTTTGTTTCCCCTGATACCTATTTTATAGGTCGTCGTAATTAAAAAAACTAAAGGTTTTCCCAAACGCATCGAACTCACTTCAGTCCCGCGCCTTCTATAAAGGAGAAGAAGATGCACAATATGATAGAAACTACAAGAATTAATCGTTAAATTTTTCTCGTGCTTTCTTTCGGGGTTTTAATGTATTTCAAGTGTCTTGCTAGATATTTTATTTCCCTTGTTCGGAATAAGATTTTATGGATATGCATTGGTGTCATTTTATGACTCGTCCTGATGGAACAAATTCTTTTCGAGTGAAAAAGGAATTTTTACACTATAGAGAAAAAGCGCCTCCCTTCTTGATATTGTGAAATTTGATGAAGTACTCCAGGACCGTATGCATATGATTCCTCGTCTGGTTTGCGTTAATGGTTATTTTGCTTTAGGGGATTTTATATATATATATATATATATATATATATATATATATATATATATAAGTCTTAATCCATTGGCCTAGCTCATTTTGTTGGGCTAAAGTGATGAGCCCACTTTATTAAGTCCAAGATATCATCTTCCTAGAGGCCTAGTTTGGTATCACGTGTCAAATGACGTAGCATGCCAAGCCAAACAGAAGAGCCAATGGGATCATGCCACGTGTCAAAATGACAAGGCCAATAAATTTGTGCCACGTGTCAAAATGACAAGGCCAATAAATTCGTGCCACGTGTGCAAGTTACATATTCTGGCCAATCAAATGCGACTTGTCACACTTTAATTTGATTGGTCGGAAAGAGTTTGTTTTTATCATAACTCTTCTCTCCCACAACTATAAATAGGGGTCTTCATAACCTAAAAAAGAGACCAGAAGTTAAGCAAGAAAGAGCTCGTGGATCAAACGCTACAAAATCCTTCACAAGTTTCAAGCTTCAAGTAATCAAATTCAAGTTAAAGAACTCAAGCTCAAGCTCAAGAACGAAGAACAAATCAAGATTAAGGGAGTACGAGTTCAAATCAAAGTTCGTGCTAGTTGATATATTCAAGATTAAGCTCAAAGGCCCTTGAATTTATTTACTATTGGAATGAAGAATCAGAGGATTCATAGAGATTCTACACTCATATTATATGAAATCAAATACTACGATCGTTGCAATATTTTCGGTCTTGATTTTATTTTCTCGAAGCAAATTTATTGTCTACACTATCCTTAGATCCCTATAAAATTAGTTTTAATGCGAATTTATTTTCAAAACAAAGAATATTATAACACAATTACTTAATTTATGAACAAACATATTATTGTAACTTTGACATTTATTCCTACCCTTCAATTACATACTATTTCTTCAAAAATATACATATAAAATAATAAAATTATTTATAATGACTAATAGGTCAAATTAAAGAATATTCTTTGTTCGAAAATTGATGTTGGACATAAATTTGTGATATATGAAAAAAGTAGTATTTGAAGTTAAGTTAAAAGCGTAGTAAACCTTTTCATTTGTTTTCTAAAAAAGGTTTAAAGGTTATAGAATAACTGAAATATCGTTGTGAGCAATGTTAACACATTTTTTATTTATAAAATTAGCTAAACACAATCACCATTCCTTAATTTAAGGAACTTACACTATTTGTTCTTTTTAATCATTGTATTTATAAGTCACGATACTTTTTAAATAATATTTATGCAAATGTAAAAAGGTTTTATTCATGATACGGAATGCATGCGCAACGCACGTATAATGTGTGCGAAATATTATTCATTTTTTTTTACCTTTTTTAAATTGAGTTGCACATAAACAAAATAGTCATTATCATCTGATTATTTTTTTAATATTTAGGTTTTAAATTAACTATAACTTTGACAATTAGATTTTTTCTTATTTGAATTATGTAAGAACTATTAATATTTAGGAATTAAGTCTTTAATATTCTTAACTGTCACGATCCAAATTGCTCACCATCGGGACCGTGATGGCGCCTAACGTTGAACCCGATAGGCAAGCCAACGTGAGTATTTAAGTTGCTATATTCATTTATTATTCAATAACAGGTGATGTATAATACTAACATGAAAGAAAACTAAAAAACGAAACAGCATATATTAACTCAGTTTAATGCTTTTACGAAAACTACATAGTACCAATCCCAGAACGTTGGAGTCACAATCTCACGGACTGTCTACGAATAATACATATAAGGGTCTGAAGGAAATAAATACATCTGTTTCTGAAATACGTAGAATAGAATACAAAGATGAAATAGGAAGGGATGCCAAGGCCTGCGGACGCCAACAGAACTACCTCGGTGTCTCTACGTGGACTGAAGGCAGCCTCCAGGATCTAATGTCCAAAGGGTCCTGTACCGAGATCTGCACAACAAAAGATGTGCAGAGTGTAGTATCAGTACAACCGACCTCATGTACTTAGTAAGTGTCGAGCCTAACCTCGGCGAAGTAGTGATGAGGCTAGGACACGACAATCAAGACAACCTATGCAATTTAATAATATTCGGAAGAAATAATAACAACAAGAATAACCAGTTAAGTACAAGGAAAAAGGGGAAACATGCTGGGGGAAGAAATATCAGATAACAGAAATAACAAAATAAGACACCAGTTCAAATATCAAGTTAACAGCAGGAAATGACAACACAAAGAAAACAGCGCACGACGTCACCCTTCGTGCTTTTACTCTCATCCTCACCAAATAATAAATGCAACTGCACGGCATCACCCTTCGTGCTTTTACTCTCATACTCACCAAATAATAAATAGAAATGACACGACATCACCCTTCGTGCTTTTAATATCATAACATGGCACGGCATCACCCTTCGTGCTTTTACACTCTCATCCTCACAATAATCAATACACGGCATCACCCTTCGCGCTTTACACTCTTCATCACCCCAAACAATATCAATAACAGAAGTTTGGAAAGGAACAATCAACAATATGAACCATAATAATAAATCACAACATCCCGACAAGGGAACAACAGTAGAAATATCACTGTCCCGGCAAAGGACACAACTATAACCAATCTCACTCAAGTACATATCCTTACATAAGATTCCTCAACCGAAACTAATGCTCAACAATATTCATTATCTAGAATTTCCACCAAAATGAACAACCACAAAGTGAAATTCAAGCTATAACACAGTAAATATCAATGAAACCACAAAATACATAATATCCGACTCACGGGCATTCTTGACACCAACGTATAGGTACTCGTCACCTCACCTATACGTTGAACATGGTATAAACACATAGCAAATAAGACTCAATACTTATTTCCTCACGCTAAAGTTAGGCCAAACACTTACCTCGACTTCCACGACAAAAATCAAGCCTCAATCACCGCTTTCCCTTTTGAATTCGACTCCAAATCAATTGTATCTAGACATAATTGACTCAATAACATCAATAAACGCTAAATAAATCACTTCCAATGCTTAATTATAGATTTCCTAACATTCTTCCCAAAAAGTCAAAAATCGACCCCGGGCCCGCTTCGTCAAAACACGAGGTTCAGACCAAAAACCGATCACCCATTCACCCACGAGCCCGAATATGTAATTAGTTTCGAAATTCGACCCCAAAACGAGGTCTAAATTTCAATTATTCAAAAAGTCCTAACTCTACCCAATTCCCTAATTTTTTTACCCTTAAGAACATGATTTAGGCCTAGAAATCTAATGGGTGTTAATGATAATTGAAGAAAACAAGTCTAAGCATACATACCTATGATTTTGTAGCAAAGTTCCCTTTCAAAAATCGCAGAAGTTTGAGTTTAGGTGAAGAAGTTATGAAATCTTGGTAAAATCCCGTAATGACTACTGTTTTTAAAAGATTGGGCAAAATTGCCCTAAGCGTTCGCGACATATGCAGTGCGTTCACACAGGCTGACCTACCCCACCCTACGCATTTGCATCCCCCGTGGTGCGTTCACACTGTATTATTAATTACCCAGCCCCCAGCCCCCTTAATTCTCTGTGTGTTCGCAGCTACAAGGGTGGTGCGTTGGCGTAGAGCAAGTTTCTCGTGCTCCGCGTTCGCACCTGATCCTATGCGTTCGCATAGAGTTAACAACCCCCTTCCAATCATGTGTTTTGAATACGCTTGGCTTTCCATGCATTAGCATAGTACAAAAACTCAGACACCAGAAAACTGACCAAACACAAGATTTTTAATTTTAAAAACACTCTGACGCCTATCTGAAACTCACCCGAGCCCTCGGGGCTCCAAACCAAGTATGAACACAACCTTAAAAATATCCTACAGACTTACTTGCGTGATCAAATTGCCAAAATAACACCTTAAACAACGAATTTAACAACAAAATCAAGGAAAATTTCCAAAACTTCCAAAGTATCAAACTTTACAACTACGGTTCCGAATTACGTCAAACGTATTCCGTTTCTTACCAAATTTTGCAGACATGTCATAAATATCATATTGAACCTGTACCGGTCTTCGGAATAAAAATACAGGACCGATACCATAGGTTTCAAACATAATCAATTTTCTAAAATCCTTTATATTTTCAGAAAAATAATTTCTTTCAAAAATGCATTTCTTGGGCTTGGGACCTCGGAATTCGATTCCGGGCTTATGCCCAAGTCCCATATTTTCCTACAGACCCTCCGGGACCGTCAAATCACAGGTCCGGGTTCGTTTTCCAAAAATGTTGACCAAAGTCAACTTAAATCAAATTTCAAAAACAAAACTATCATTTTTCTTAGTTTTTCACATAAAGGTTTCTCGGCTATACGTCCGGACTGCACACGCAAATCGAGATGAGATAAAATGAGGTTTTCATGACATCGTAACACAAATTTAACACATAAAACACGGGATGACCTTTTGGATCGTCATAATCTCCATCTCTAAAACAAATGTTCGTCCTCAAACTGACGTAGAATAGTACCTGAATCAAGGAAAAGGTGGGGATATCGTCTCCGCATTTCGGACTCGAACTCCCAGGTAGCTGCCTCGGCAGGCTGACCTCTCCACTAAACACGAACCGAAGGATAACTCTTCAATCTCAACTGACGAATCTTCCGGTAAAATATGGTTACCGGCTCCTCCTCATAAGTCAAATCCTTGTCAAACTGGACACTACTAAAGTCTAACAAATGGGATGGACCACCGTGATACTTCCGAAGCATAGATACGTGAAACACTGGATGCACGGCTGATAAAATCAGTGGCAAAGCAAGCATGTAGGCCACCTCTCCCACTCTATCAAGGATCTCAAATAGACTAATGTACCTAGGGCTCAGCTTGCCCTTCTTTCCAAACCTCATCACGCCCTTCATGGGCGACACTTGAAGCAATACCCGCTCTCCGACCATGAATACTAAATCACGAACTCTGTGGTCTGCTCAACTCTTCTACCTGGACTGAGTTGTACGAAGTCTATCCTGAATGATCTTCACCTTATCCAAGGCATCCCACACTAACTCTGTACCCAACAATCGAGCCTCTCCCGGCTCAAACCACCCAACCGGCAACCGACACTGCCTACCATACAACGCCTCATAAGGGGCCATCTGAATGCTCGACTGGTAGCTGTTGTTGTAGGCAAACTCAGCCAAAGGCAATAACTTTTCCCAAGAACCTCCAAAATCAATTACACATGCTCGCAACATATCTTCCAAAATCTGAATAGTACGCTCAGACTGCCCGTCCGTCTGAGGATGAAACGCTGTGCTCAACTCCACTCGTGTACCCAACTAACGGTGAAATACTCTCAAGAAATGTGAGGTAAACTGCGTACCTCGGTCAGAAATAATGGACACGGCCACTCCGTGAAGGCGAACAATCTCCCTGATGTAGATACTTGCTAACCTCTTCGAAGAATAAGAAACTGCCACATGAATGAAATGCGCTGACTTGGTAAGCCTATCCACAATGACCCATGCTGCATCGAACTTCCTCTGAGTCAGTGGGAGTCCAACTACGAAATCCATGGTGACACGCTTCCACTTCCACTCAGGAATCTTAATCTGCTGCATCAATCCACCGGGTCTCTGGTGCTCGTACTTAACCTGTTGACACTTCAAGCACCGAGCTACATATGCCACGATATCTTTCTTCATCCTCCGCCACCAATAATATTGCCGCAAATCTTGGTACATCTTTGCGGCGCCCTGATGGATGGAATACCGGGAACTATGGGCCTCCTGAAATAACAACTCACGAAGTCCATCAACATCAGGCACACAAATACGGCCCTACATCCGCAAGACTCCATCATCACCAATTGAAACCTGCTTGGCACCTCCGTGCCGAACCGTGTCCCTAAGGGCACGCAAATGATGATCATCATACTGCCGATCCCGAATATGGTTGAATAATGAAGAACGAGCCACCGTATAAGATAGAACACTGCCGGTCTCAGAAACATCCAATCTTATGAACCGAATGGCTAAATCCTGAACATCCAAGGCAAGAGGTTGCTCCCCGACTAGAATATAAGCAAGATTACTCATACTGGCTGACTTCCTACTCAAAGCATCGGCCACTACATTGGCCTTCCTCGGATGATATAAGATGGTGATGTCATAGTCTTTTAATAGCTCCAACCATCTCCTCTGCCTCAAATTCAACTCTTTCTGCTTGAACAAATATTGCAAACTCTTGTGATCCGCGAACACCTCACAAGGCACGCCATATAAATAATGCCTCCAAATCTTCAACGCGTGAACAATAGCTGCTAACTCCAAATCATGAACGAGGTAATTCTTCTCGTGGACCTTCAACTGATGAGAAGAATATGCTATAACCTTGCCATCCGGCATCAACACTGCACCAAGTCCAATCCGAGAAACATCACAATATAGAGTATATGGCCCTGAAACTGAGGGCAAAACCAACACCGGTGTCGTGGTCAAAGCTGTCTTGAGCTTCTGAAAGCTCGCCTCACACTCATCTGACAACCTGAACTGGGCACCCTTCTGAGTCAACCTGGTCATCGGGGCTGCAATAGATGAAAAGCCCTCCACAAAGCGACGATAGTAACCTGCTAAGCCCAAGAAACTCCAAATCTCTGTAGCTGATGTGGGCCTAGGACAATCCTTAACTGTTGAAATATTCTTGGGATCTACCTGTATACCCTCTGCTAATACAACATGACCCAAGAATGCAACCGATCTCAACCAGTACTCACACTTGGAAAACTTAGCATACAACTGACTGTCCTTCAGAGTCTGGAGAACGACTCGAAAGTGCTGCTCGTTCTCCTCCCCACTGTGGGAGTAAATCAAAATATCATCAATGAAGACAATCACGAACAAATACAAATAAGGCATGAACACTTGGTTCATCAAATCCATAAAAGCAGTTGGGGTATTTGTCAACCCGAATGACATCACCAAGAACTCATAATGCCCGTACCGAGTGCGAAAGGCTGTCTTAGGAACATCAGACGCCCTAATCCTCAACTGATGGTAGCCAGATCTCAAGTCAATCTTTGAAAATACCTTGGCACCCTGAAGCTGATCAAACAAATCATCAATCCTCGGCAATGGATACTTGTTATTGATAGTAACCTTGTTCAATTGCCGGTAATCAATACACATCCTCATCGATCCATCTTTCTTCTTAACAAACAACACCGACGCACCCCATAGAGAAACACTAGGCCTAATAAAGCCTTTATCTAGAAAATCATGCAATTGTTCCTTCAACTCATTCAACTCGGGCGGGGCCATACGATATGGCGGATAGAAATGGGCTGAGTGCCCGAAGCCAACTCAATGCAAAGGTCAATATCCCTATCGGGTGGCATACCCGGCAAGTCTGCAGGAAACACATCTGGAAACTCATGGACGATGGGCACAGACTCCATATAAGGAACCCCGACACTAGAATCACGAACATAAGCCAAATAGGCTAAACACCCCTTCTCGACCATGCGCCGAGCCTTCATATATGAGATAACCCTACTGGAAGAATGACCAGGAGTCTCCCTCCACTCCAATCGAGGTACTCCCGGCAAAGCCAAAGTCATAGTCTTGGCATGACAGTCCAGAATAGCATGATAGGGAGACAACCAATCCATCCTCAAAATAACATCGAAATCAACCATATCAAGGAGTAGAAGATCTACACTGGTCTCAACACCAACAATAACCACTACACACGAGCGGTAAACACGATATACCACAATAGAATCACCCACCGGTGTAGACACATATACAGGAGTACTCAGAGAATCACAAGGTATAATCAAACAAAGAGCAAAATATGATGACACATAGGAGAATGTGGATCTCGGATCAAACAAAACCGAAGCATACCTAGTACAAACTGAAACAATACATGTAATGAGTGCATCGGAGGCCTCAGCCTCAGGTCTGGCAGGAATAGCATAACATCGGGACTAGGCCCCACCAATCTGAACATCCTTGGGACGGCTTACTATTGGCTGACCTATACCTCTGCTAGCCTGACCTCCACCTCTGACTATCTGACCTCCACCTCTAGCACCTCGGCCTCCACCCATAGCTAGCTAAAGGGGTGGTGGAGCACCTGGTGTGAGAATCATAGCACGGGAACCCTGGTGCTGAGGACCACTCGAGGCTCGGGGGCAAAACCTCAATGTGCCCCGGGCAACCATATGTATAACAAGATCTCGGCTACTTGGGCTCATCTGTTGAAGAAGATGATATTGTTTTGAGTACTGTCGCCCAACTATCGAGGTCGGTGATCGAAGAAGGATATGCAGAAATTAACTCAACAAGTTTAACATGGGATTGGAGGAACAAGTATATCAACTACTTGAAACATGGGAAGCTCCCCACGGACCCAAAAGAATCGAGGACCCTCCGAGCCAAAGCAACCCGATTTTCACTCAACGAGAATGGAACATTGTATAGGAGGACATTCGACGGACCACTGGCAGTATGCCCGGGACCGGGGGACACCGATTATGTACTACGAGAAATCCACGAAGGCACTTGTGGGAATCACTCTGGTGCCGATTGTTTGGTTCGAAAGGTGATCAGAGCAGGTTATTAGTGGGATAACATGGAAAGGACACCACGGAGTTTTTTAGAAGATGTGATACATGCCAAATATTTGCACTGATGGTCCATCAACCCGGTGAAGAACTACCCTCGGTCCTATCCCCATGTCCATTCATGAAATGGGGGATGGACATCGTCGGTCCCCTACTAACGACACCAAGTAAAGCTAGATTTATCTTATTTATGACTGACTACTTCTCAAAATGGGTAGAAGCGCAGGCCTTCAAAAAGATAAGAGAAAAAGAAGTCATCGACTTCATATGGGACCACATCATATGTCGTTTCGGCATTCCCTCCGAGATTACATGCGATAATGGGAAGTAGTTCATCGGCAGAAAGGTAACAAAATTCCTTGAGGATCATAAAATCAAAAGGATCCTATCAACGCCTTACCACCCAAGTGCAAATGGCCAAGCCGAGTTTACAAACAAAACCATCATCCAAAACTTGAAGAAGAGGTTAGATGATGCGAAGGGGAAATGGAGAGAAGTGTTGCCCCAGGTACTATGGACATACCGAACAACTTCGAAGTCGAGCACGGGGAGACCCCATTTTATTTGGTATACGCGTACGAGGCATTGATTCCAGTTGAGGTTGAGGAACCGAGCGTCAGATTCCAACATAAAACTGAGGATTCGAACAACGAGGCCATGAACACCTCCCTTGAGCTACTAGATGAAAAATGTGAGGCCACATTAGTTCGAATGGATGCACAAAAACAAAGTATCGAAAGGTACTACAACAGAAGGACGAACATCCGCTACTTTGGAGTCGGGGACTTAGTTCTAGGATTGTCAGCCTCAATACTCGAAACCCAAATGAAGGGAAACTAGGCCCTAACTGGGAAGGACCGTACTGTTTCCTCAGAGTCGTGGGCAAAGGATCCTATAAACTCGGCATGATGGGAGGCGAGCAACTACCAAACAATTGGAACATATAATTGCTCAAACGCTATTATTGTTAAGGTATGACCTTCTTCCATTTTCTTTTATATTTTACACTAACTCCTTACAGGTGTTCGATTGGAGATATCGAAGCACCCCTCAACTCGAAGACCTTGGATTTAAAGCATACATTGTACTCTTTTTCCCTTAGATCGGGTTTTATCCCAAATGAGTTTTACCGGAAAGGTTTTTAACGAGGCAACATCTATATGCTACCTAAGGAAAACTCAACAAGTATTCAAGGATTTTTTTCCATCAACCTCCAATACTGGGGGGCATCACCCTCGGAAGTTGCATTTTCAAAGAAAACAAGTCATGCCGAGGAGGACCTCGATAGGAGAATGTTGTAATGGGACAAACGGTGAAATGAACCGTTTCCATATAGAATAGTCGAGCCCCGGATGGAAAAAACATGTACGCATGTATCGATTACTCAAAGAAGCATTCTTATTATATCAAAACACTTTGTGCCTCAAATAAGTCCACTATTTTCACATTTAACGGCTCAAGGGCCAAATATACTCGAATACTCAGGGACTGTTATCAACAGTCAACATTATCAAGCCATCAAAAACTCAAACTTATAAGACCTCTATGAGGCAAACGCGAACTAATGAGACCTCAATGAGGCAAAGTCAAACTTATAAGACCTCAATGAGGCATACACGAACTTATAAGACCTTAAAAAGGCATACCCTCGATATCAATGCCAAGGCCATCTCACTCAAGGACTAAAGTCTACGGCCATATAAAAGACTACAGTCATATGAAAAGGCTACAACTAAAATAATGCGGCTCGGAGACGTCCGAATTCCCACCATAAAACTAAAGGCCTTCAAATACTTCAAAAAACCAGTTAAATCAGGCTATCCATGGCATAAGAAAAGGGGCTTCGATAAAATCAGCCCCGAATAATGTGAAGGCTTCGAAAACGTCAGCCTTCGAGAAAACCCCAAAGGGTATTCAACTATCGTTGCACATCGACTTGCAAACGAGGTTCCAAACAATCGAACCGCCGAAAGTCAAATGAATATAAAAACATGCCAAGGCATAACAAATTTTTTTACAAGTCTTTAGCCAGAAAGGGGGAAAATTGTAGCCATTTCGAGGTCGAATTGACCCAATCTAAAAAGAGCCTAATGGCCTATTTATATGAGCCTAAGGGCTGATATGTAAGAGCCTAAGGGCCAACCTAAAGAGACTAAGGACCAATATAAAGATCCTAAGGGACAACTTAAAAGAGCCTAAGGGACAACCTAAAAGAGCCTAAGGGCTGATGTTTTAAAGCCTAAGGGCCGATACCTAAAGAACATAAAGGCCGAAGCACACCATGCTCGAGACCATACCCAGTTCGTACTTGAAAGCCTTTGTCACGACCCAAACCGATGGGCCGTGACGGGCACCTGGTACCTTACCCAATCGAGTACCAACGTAGCGTATCTTTCTTATTACATTATTACATACACATGACATACGGGCCTAATAGGCCAACATACTCACTTATAAACTCAAAACATAGGCCGACAAGGCCGTACAATCTTTCACGTACATGACATATGTCTACAAGCCTCTAAGAGTACATAAATGTCATAAAGGTCGGGACAGAGTCCTGCCATACCAAACATTACACGTCTAAATCATACTAACCAAACAAGCAACTCCGAAGCAAATGGAGTGCACCAACATCTTCCGCTAAGCTGATAGCCTACGTGGAGGGATTTCAACCTGTCTATCGGGACCTGCGGGCATGAAACGCAGCGTCCCCAGGCAAAAGGGACGTCAGTACGAATAATGTACTGAGTATGTAAGGCACATAAATAAATACATAAGAGACATGGAAGAGATATAGTGTAATTGACTCAACCTGTATGTCTGGATAACTCTGTAAATAATAAATCACTTTTAGTACCATGCATATGCGTATGAATGTCATGTCATGCATAGGTATATGTTTCATAATATCATCAGCGTCTGAGGGCATCCCATCATATCATATCGGCCACTGTGGGCAAAATCATCATTGTATACCAGCT
>ML259720.1:160033-188110 GCA_005239495.1 Nicotiana undulata | reverse complement strand
AAGTCTGCACATCCTTACTCCTGATCCCACAAATGCTGCAAGACAAATCAAGAACCCATAACCGGGATACAAAGCCTCTTTCCTCAAACACCAATCTCAGGTGACACGGAAGACAATACCAACTTACTCTAAACATTCAAATACTTTGCCATTGCTCCTCCGAGCTCATGACATCCTTGTTAAAGCCGCACACCAATCTCAATTCTTACTTCCAGTTACATATCGCTTTTTACACATAACATGCCAATATGATATGGCAAAAAATTCCATCTTAACCCCTGAACCATTATTAGGGTGAACACTTCATTACCTAGGAACCCTTTTTACTGACTTCAATTCATGAGAACCATAAAAACTCACAAGTCAGCTCTCACAATCACAATACATGCAATTCCTTAAGCAGTGGTCTGAACCATCATAACACCTCCGGGACCCGCCTACACCTGACAGTCCATAGCACTTGAATGCTTCAAACTGAAGTCTATTACGACGGCCGACAAGCCCCGCACACATTTGCACAAACCATACACATACTCAATCACGCCGAAGAAACTGATCACTGACGTACTTGTGCCATTTCAACCATGGCTAACCAACCTATCTTCTTTTAATCATCTTAAATTGCTTCAAAGGTAATAGTAACTTCCTTAAACTCATAGCAACTCAACCCTCACTCATCCCGAGTGACCTTGATTCACGAGACCATGCTTCCTAAATTCCGCAACCCGTCTCACAACCTCCTGATAATCTTTCTACAACCCGGAGTCTATTTCCCTCACTCCTCCGATACTATCCAGCGTGCTGAAATAACATAGACCACTCCAACCATCATCCTTCCTCTTAGAGATTATACTGCAGAAGCTCGATTCTTAATTATACTGTTGCCTGAAACCCTTAAACACCGTATTCTCTAACTTTTGAATTCATTAGGACCACCACTGAGAGTCACCTACTCTGACTGGCCCAGATTACAATCAACTCCAAGGATCTCGTAGCACATGAACACACTTTCAGCGAAGCACGTGACTGAGTCGCTATCCTTACAACTTGCCTATGCCTTAAGCACGAATTCTTAATTTTTCCCAAAGCCTAGCCCTAGTCCAATAGGACAGACTTCGCACACATTTATCGAATGCCATGCTCAATTACCTCTTTACTCCTTTCCCTTAGCTGTAACAACTTACCAATATGCCGACAATCCGTAACTCCATGAGGACACAACCTCTACAACCCACCTGCAGGTGGTGGGACTCCCCCACTTTGGTTAACCTTATTCCTTTAAGCACTACCCAACTTCCTTTCCTTACGCTTGGCCTTTTTGAAAGGGAACCACCACCTATCACTTTTCACATATCTTCCTTCATCGTGTCCTTCTCAATTGCGTCCTCAATCCAACGTCCTTCTCTGTAGCTCTTTGAGCCAGCAGATCACCACAACTTCGAACTCTCCGAAGATCATCTTTCTCGAGCTGCCTTCATTGGAGGTAACTGTTCAATTCTGAACAACTACACACCATGATCTCTAACAACCGCTTTTTCAGCACCGCTTCACAGCACTCTAACGCCATGCAACTGAAGAGCTATAACACCGGCAAATTTAACATATCTTATTCGATCAAACAACGATACCACATCATAGGTGAATACTCCACCTTGCTCGATAGCACCAAGCTTACTACTTTATCAATCCGAACTGGACCGTTCATAGTCCAAGTGCCTTTTCTCCGCCGGAACTAAAATACTAAAATCTCGAAACCACGCCCTGAGAAGACCTCCCTTCAAGTCATTCATTGCCTCTACATATGGGCAATCATCCTACCATCCTATCAACACCGCGCGATATCCTTTCGTAAGCATCATAACAACCTGATCATAGCCTCAAAGTCCTCAGAAACACAATTACTGAGCCGAAACTGCATATTATTCTCCCCCAGGGCAACAACAACATCCCCAACCAACTGCACATGGAAAACATCTCGCACCACATCCATAGTATCATTAAAAGTTCTCAACACTTAATTCATAATAAGCGCTTCGCAACACGTAAGATTGTGTATGAAGAAGCATAGGCACAAGCCTTAAAGGTATCAAGTCGCATGATGAGGAATCAAGAAGGGAAGTACTACTAACAACCTTGTAGCCTCCTAAAGATAAGTACAGATGTCTCAGTACCGATCCGCAGGACCCTACTAGACTTGCTCATGACTCATGAAACCTACGGGGACCTAGAGGTCTGATACCACCACGTGATATCCTTTCGTAAGCATCATAACAACCTGATCATAGCCTCAAAGTCCTCAGAAACACAATTACTGAGCTGAAACTACATATTATTCTCCCGCAGGGCAACAACAACAGCCCCAACCAACTGCACATAGAAAACATCTCGCACCACATCCATAGTATCGTTAAAAGTTCTCAACACTTAATTCATAACAAGCGCTTCGCAACACGTAAGATTGTGTAGGAAGAAGCATAGGCATAATCCTTAAAGGTATCAAGTCGCACGATAAGGAATCAAGAAGGGAAGTACTCCTAACAGCCCTGTAGCCTCCTGATGATAAGCACAGACGTCTTAGTACTGATCCGCAGGACCCTACTAGACTTGCTCATGACTCATGAAACCTACGGGGACCTAGAGGTCTGATACCACGTTGTCACGACCCAAAACCTATGGGTTGTGATGGCGCCGAACACCACTGTCAGGCAAGCCAACCCCTTAATCAGTTGAAATACCTTCCTGTTTAACAATTTCAAAATCGCTGCCTTTATTGCATTTCATAATTAAATAAATAAATTATTGTAAATTAAACACGACATGGAATCCATTTAATTCAATAAAACAAGACTCAACACATCCCCAGAACCCGGTGACACAAGTACATGAGCAGTTTCTAAGAGTTTATACAATTACACAACTCTTGTCCGAGAATAAATGGGACACATGCAATAAAATACAAGTAAAGATATTGAAGGAAGGAGACTCTGTCAAATGCGGAACACCTCCGGATGAATGCAGCCCGAGTAAGTCTCCGAATCATTTTCTGAACTATGAAGGTACCTGTGCAACAAAATGCACAGAAAGTGTAGCATGAGTACATATAAATATATGTACCTAGTGAGTATCCCGTCTAAACTCGAAGAAGTAGTGACGAGAGGTCGAATCGATACTTACTAAGGTCCAACAGTAATAAAGTAAGCAGGATGTAAGGAAAACTGTAGGCAAGTAAAACAAATAATCAAGTACATCAATATCCGCCAACAAATAACAATCTCAAATCAAACAAGTTTGGTATCCTCCGTGGCGTACGACCCGCTCCCATATGGTACTCACTCATATCGCTCTGCCGTGGTGTACGGCCCGATCCCATCCTGTAAATCTTTGTCGTAGTGTACGACTCGATCCCACCCATTAGTCTCAATTTCCGCCGTGGCGTACGACCCGATCCCACCCTGTAGTCTTCGCCGTGGCGTACGGCCCGATCCCATAATTTAATCAATCATCACTCTGCCGTGGCGTACGACCCGATCCCATAATATAATCAATCATCACTCTATCGTGGCGTACGACCCGATCCCATAATATAATCAATCATCACTCTGTTGTGGCGTACGGCCCGATCCCATCCCGTGATTCTCTTATCACACTTAAATCAAGCCAAGTATCACAATGTTTAAAGACAGCAATACCAATCACACAAGTATACAAGTCATATCTATGCTACAACAGGGAAAAACAATGAACATGTTGTGTCCTAATTACCCGGACGAAGCAGTAATAGCCACTACGTACGGACTCTCGTCACTTGGTGTGTACGTAGCCCCCAAACAAGATCATATAGAAAACAAGGTTACCTAGAGGGACAATTTCCCTCTTACGAGGTTAGAAAGAAGAATCACCTCGACGAAATCACCCCTCGAATCAAGGATCGGATCAAGGATGCGACCGAATCTCCAAAATCTACTCTCGACGGCTCGCAACTAGCAAAATATAGAATAATCGAATCATTTTAAGTTCAAAGAAGGAGAATTAATAAAGAAATCCCAAAATTAGGTGTTCTTGAAAAACTTGGAATTTCGACCCCGGGCCCACTCTTTCGGATTTCGAAAATTCTTGAAGGATTAAATTACCCGAAGCCTTACTAATTAAATTATACAATTTAATTCAAAAATTCATGCTCAAATCGTGGCAAAAGATCACGTTTTCCAAGTTCTAAGTTTCTTAGCAAATTCCCACATTTTCCCCCAATTTTCATATCAAATCTATGTAATAAATCTTGTATTTAACTTGAAAATAAGTAGAAACAACTTACCTTTGATGCTTGATGAAATCCTCCTTGAAATGCTCTCCAAAATAATCCGAGCCAAATGAAAGAAATGAAGAAAATGGGCCAAATTCGTGTTTAAAGAATCTGCCCATGCTTCAGCGGGTTGTACCTTGCACTTTTGCTGTACAGGTTGTACATCCTATTAAAATTTTCCCTTGTTTGACACCTTCTGTTAAAACACCCATAACTTCTTGTATAAATATTCAAATAACAAAAAGTTTGAAGATTTAAAAACTAGACTCGAAGATCGTTAATTTGCTAGGTTGTACACCATATAACTCCTTATATATCCCGAGATATGAGCTTCTAAAGTCAGCTCCAGGCATCAGAAAATTCTTGCGAAAACTGCTCCACCAGTCTTCTTCAATCGGTCATAACATTTTGCACAAAACTCCAAATGATAAATGGTTTAATGTTCCGAAAACTAGACTTCAAGATATACAATTTTCTTGTTTTTCAAATGTTCAGAGTCCTTATAGATTCTTATATATAGGCTTCCAAAGTTAGCTCCTCGATGCACAATTTGCTGTCAAAAAATGCACCAGAAAATTTCTGCAGGTGTTTTCCTTCTTTTTTGTCCGAAATTCATTATGTTAATCTTCCGAAATCCACCCGAGGCCCTCGGGACCTTAACCAATTATACCAACATGTCCCAAAACATGATATGAACTTGCTCGAGGCCTCAAATCACATCAAACAACGTCGAAATCACGAATCACTCTCCAATCCAAATCTTTAAGAACTTAGAATTTCAAACTTCTACATCCGACGCCGAAACCTATCAAATCACGTACGATTGACCCCAAATTTTGCACACAAGTCATATTCTACATTAATTTCTGCTCCAACTTTTGGAACTGGAGTCTGACCCCAGATATCAAAAAGTCAAACTCTCGGTCAAACTTCTCAAAAACTTTCATATTTCTATCTTTAGCCAAATGACTTCAAAATGACCTCCGGACATCCGAATTCACTTCTGATCGCATTACCAACTCCAGAATCACAATATGGAGCTATTCCTAGACTCGGAATCCCAAACGGACATCAATATCAATGAAATGCGCTTCAAGCCAAACTTAGGAAATTTCTTCAAAAATGTTGACTTCCACAATATACACTGAAACGCTCTCTAGTTATCCAAATCTTGATCCGGACATACGCCCAAGTCCGAAATCACCATACAAATCTAGTGAAACCTTCGGATCCGTATTCTGAGGTCGTTTACTAAAAATTCCAGTGTTACTCAATTTTTTCAACTTAAGGCTTCTGAAATGAGAATTTTCCTTTCAATTTAACTCTGAACCTCCCCAATTTCAACTCTTACCATACATACAAGTCACAATACCCGAAATAAAGCTGTTCATGACTCCTAACTACTGAACAACGCGCTGGATCTCAAAATAACCGGTCGGGTCATTACAGTAATGATGTAATCATCCAAATTTATTGTTTACACCCACATGTATGTTTTATAATATTTAACTTTATTTTCTATTATTACATTTTTATTTTTGTGCAAATTACATATTTTTGCAATAATAGCCTACACTTTACAATTAGTTGCGTTTATTATTTTATTTTGGGTCAAAACAACATTCAACTACTATTTTCTAAATATATAGTTGTATAAATAATATTTTTATACTTATATAGATATTTTATTAATTTTTTTTTCTTTAAGTCCATTAGTTTTAAAAACTACCCCAATGTTGAGCCAATTCTCGGACCTAAAATAGGCCCAAAACACTTAGCCCTTTCCAGAGCCCCGACCAAACTACCTTTTTAGCCAACCGGGTCGCGACCCGTTTTATGACCCGCCACATCTCCCTTTTGATATTTGTCGTTGCTCTTAGATATCAACGAATTTTAATCTTCCAAACCCCTAACCCTAAAGACCATTATCCCATTTCGCCGCTCCCAAAACCTCTTGAACATTCCTCGTCACAAACCATAGCAGCTGCCTTCCCCAATCTTCTCCAAATTCGATCAAGTCATGGATTCTTTTTGTGATTCACTTACCTTTTATGCGTCATCTCATTGTTACTCACAAGACTATGGTATTACTTAGTACTTTCCTAAATTTGGCAAGTACTACCTCCCAGAATTAGACTCGTTCAACTTCAATCTCTAATAAGGGTTTGAACTTTGAATTCTCCCTTTACCGACTCTATTACTGATTGAATGTGATATATTCATTCCTTTATTGTGTTTGATTGATTGTTTTTCCATGTTTGTTTGTTTAAATTAACTACTATATAGACCTCTTCCCCTTATTCCCTTAAAGACGGACATTAATCACTATTACTCTCTTACTCCTACACTCTATATTGTTCTGAACTTTGGCTCTTGGCCTGCTGAAAACCAAGGCCACATGAATTCGACTAATTAACCTTTCTTGATGCGAGCACTGCCTGTGGTTCATCTGAAACCCTTGGGAACTCTGACGCGCTAATATTTTGGGTTCTGCTGCTATCTATTGACATTTGTAGTACTGTTGAGATTGTTCTTCTTATTTAACTTTTTTGCCAATTGGTATCTGGTAAGTTCTTTGGCCTTTGCAGTTTGATACTCTTTTGTTTGTGTTCATATTCAGTATACTCATGTCGTTCAAACTTTTGTGAAATCAATATGTTTCTATGCAATCTCTGTTTGCAGTCTTATTGGCTATGAAGTTGTTTTGTAACTCTGAACTTTTCTAGCATTTGAACTTGCCAAATATTCCCAACTCTAAGATATATATTACATGTGTTCAGTATGAATGATTTTTGGCTCTCTTAAGTTCGTTTAGCCTAGTGTGTTTGTGCCTGAATGCTTATTTCTGCTGCCTGGCACCAGTTTACTTTTCTGCCTTGTTCTGAACTCTTGTGATTAAACCAATTCATGTCAGAATGTGTTCTAATCCCAATGAAATCATTCATGTGCAACTTGATATTTCCTAAAACTGATACTTGATCATATTGCCATGCCAAGCATGCTTTCCTGCTAATTAATGTGCGCTCTCTAATGTATTGTCTTCAATCATGTGTTCTCTAATACTGCCTAATACTTTAGGATGAAATAACTAGCCTTTAATCCTATATGGGCCAACTAGGAACAAGTCTAATGCTTGCCTGCCTTGCTTTTGAAAATTTACATGCCTCTTATATTGTGATTGATTTTTAGCATGCTAAAGGTTTCCCCTACTTAATTAAGTAAATAATTTGATCATGAACTTGTTTTGTTATGATGTTCCTTTCATTAGGCTTTTCAAAATAGATACTTTCATGTTATGGCTGTGCTTTTCTTGTCTCATGTCTGATTTTACAAGACCCTTATCTAAGGTTCTCTATGTTGATTATGAATCACATTTTATTTTGAAACTTTTTGGAATGGTTTACTATCCTATGGTGGTCCATCATGTCATTCTTAAACCTTGTTTATGGAATTACAAGCATAAACTTGCCTTATATGTGCCTAGTGTTCCTTTCAATTTAGCCTAGTCCTGTTAATATGCATTGGCTAGACCTGTTGTTAGTCACAACTCTAAGAACTAAATGTTTAAGTTGTTTAGTTAATTCTATGAGTATTTCGTCACATGTATGACTAAATTTGGCATGTTTTTGGGAAAGTAAGTTATTCATTAGGCCTAGTGTTGGGCCATACATGTTGGGTTTGAGCATGGAATTCAGGTTGCTATGGTAAGCCAGGGTCTGGGTTTGTTGTTGTTTAAAGATTAAGACCATTGAAGGCCTGGGGACATCCCTGGGTTATTTTTGTATTGGAAATGTATTTATCTCATTGGGTTTGTATTCGTTCAAACTGTAATTTGTCATTATGTATCATTTCTTTAGGGAACTGGGGTACTTTATCTTTTGTATGAATGGGTAGAGATCATGCCTATAGGATCTTAATTGTTTGTATGTTCATCATGCCACATACAAATGAATCATCTATATACATGTTATTCCCATAGAAAGCATGACTTAGGGTCCATAGAATAAGTCGAATGGTTAGAGAACATGCATATAGGACCTGAATCCGACTTGTTACACTTAATATAATTATAGGAGGTCAATACAAATAACTGGAATTGTATGCTTTGATATATGTGACTCGTCTAAACATCATGTCAATGGGATTTTAGTTCGGATAATCCAAGCTGTCATCGCTACTATTCTCCTTTTGTCATACAACCCGTTTAGAAAGCATTCATATAGGGACAAATGAATAATTCTAAATTCTCAACTACTTAAATGCCCGGACGCAAATCATTTAGATATCATGTCTATATGATGCTACTACTCACCTAGAATGCATGACTATATGATTCTTTAATAGAACTATGTATTAAAAATAGCCTCTTCATCAAAACTAGTCATCTAGAAATCCTACCTATTGGAATTTACACTAATTTCCGTGTGGTTCAAATCACATAATAACCATGCCTATAGGTCTTGAACTATTTAACATGCTTTAACTCCAAACGTGCCTATTTATAGTTGTCCGTTTAAATAATCTGAACCTTGCTAGTATAAGCTATAAATGTCTTCCTAATTGACAACGTGCATTCGTGTCTATATTAGGAGTGAACTTGAGCCTATGGTGTTGATTATATGTAGTCCTATTTGTTTTTAGTGCGCGCCTAGTTTTCTCATTTTGAGCAGCCTTAGAAAAATCTAGAACTACCAAAGTAGTTGGTCCAAAGCCTCCCAGACCATAGACATGGGACGGGTAAAACACGCATTGGGCACGGTTTAGAATTGAAATAGAACGCTTTTAGGTAAATAACTTTAATATAGTAATAGGGTAGCAGGAGATGATAGCCTTCGCCCGCTGAATAATATGAGCAACCCATACCCTAAGGGAGTTGCGAAGTATTATTTATGTTGCATGGGGTGATCCTTATCAGAGTAGTTCTGTCCTAGCGAGTCTACAAGTTGTGTATAGTAGGGTGTATTTTATAGATGTGTTGTGCACCACATTATATAAGAAGAGAACTAAATGTCATTTATGAGTTGGTTAACCTTCTTTAAAATGTGAATCGCGCTATAGAACTGAGTTATAGGAAATTTGAGTTAAACTTACGTGTTTGTGTTTGCATACACAAATGGCGGTGACTAGGAAGACTACGGATAGCCAGAGGAGAGATACAACAGTGGGTGAGGGGACCAGCAGGGTACCCCTAATAGATGGGGCCCATTTTGAGGCCCGGAGCGAGACCCCTACTCAGCCATTACTGGTTTCCCCACCACCTGAGGAGATTCCTAGGGATACTGCATATCCAGTTGCCCCTCCACTTCCATCAAACAAGGACTTGAGGAGTGTGGTGCATATGTTGACACAATTGGTATCTACCCAGCAACATGCTAGGGCATCAGCTAGTGCAGGATCTTCTTAGGGGTCTAGGAGTTTAATGGTAAGAGAGTTTATTTCTTTAAGTCCCTTAGAGTTCACGGGGACAGATCAAAAGGAGGACGCGCATGATTTCATAGTTCATCTTCACAGGATCTTTTGGGTTATGCAATCCACAGAGAAGCAGGAAGCTGCGTTAGTAGATTTTGGACTCCGAGATATATCCATCCTAGATCGAAAAATCTGCAAGCTACGAAACAAAGAGGTAGCCTCTGTGAAGGTGTAATGGAGAAGCAAGAATGTGGAAGAGATGACGTGGGAAGCCGCGGAAGAAATGAAGTCTAAATAACCTCACCTATTTTAAACCGAACATATGGTATGAGATGGGATACTTCAGCACAACTCTATTCAGGCAAGTAGGTCATAAGGTAAGCTCTTATTTTTGACTTTCAGTATTTATAATTGACGGCCGTGTGAGGCCAAGTGTTGCTATTTATAGACATTGGACATGTGTTGCATGTATAGTATGTTTTCAGGCTGCGTGCAGGTTAGTTTTAATCTAGTGTACGGAGGAGACTTTGGAAAAAGTTTCCCAAGTATCTAAGAGCAAACATTCAAGGACGGATTTTCCTAAGGGGGGAATGATGTTACACCCCATATTTTCGTACGTAAAAGTGCGTCGTAAGTAAACTAATGTAAGATAGAAAATGAGATCATCTTTGGAAGTATATAAATCAATATGTCATGTTACCTTAGATGTTACATATATTTAAGATCATGAACAACATCCAAACGGGTTTTATCCCAAACGGGTTTTACCGACAAGGTTTTTAACGAGGCAACATCCATATACTACCTAAGGAGAATTCATCAAGTATTAAAGTCTTCCCTTCGATCAACCTCAAATACTGGGGGGCATCCCCCCGGGAAGACACCTCCTCAAAGGAATTGAAATATGTTAAAGAGGGTCTGGACAAGAGAATGTTGTATCGGGCCAAACAGTCGAATGAACCGTGTCTGCAAAGAATAATCGAACTCTCGATGGGGAAAACATGTACGCTTGTATAAAGTAATCAAACGAACATCTTTTATCATCAAAATGCTTTATGCCTCAAAGAAGTTTGTTATTTTCACAAAAATGGCTCAAGGGCCAAAAAACTCCCGAACACTCAGGGACTGTTGACAACAGTCAGCTCACCGAGCCATAAAAACTCAAATTAGTAAGCCCTCAATGAGGAAACCTCGAGCTCGTAAGCCCTCAACGAGGCAACCTCAAGCTCGTAAGCCCTCAACGAGGAAACACCGAATCTGTAAGACCTCAACGAGTCATGCTTAAATTTATAAGACCTTAAAAAGTCATAAATCTGATGTCAACGCCAAGGCTATATATTTGAACTTGTAAGACCCCTAAAAAGGCATACCCTCTATATAGACGCCGAGTCTATCTCACCCGGGGACTAACAGGCTACGATCAAACATAAAGACTACGGTCATATTAAAAGGCTCGGGCCAAATTAACGCGGCTCGTAGATGTCCGACTGTCGCCATAATACTATAGGCCTTCAAATACTTCGAAACGAACCGGTTACTCAGGCTATCCTCGGCATAAGAAAAAGAGCTTCGATCATATCGACTCTAAACAATGAAAATTCTTCAAAACAATCATCCTTCAACGAAAAGGATTCAAAACAATCAACCTTCAAGAGAACCTCCCGAGGTACTCGACTATCTTCACACATCGACTCGTAATCAGGTTCTCGATTGAGTCATCGAAGAGTCGGACAAACACAAAACATGCCAAGACATAATCCAAACTTGTAAAGTCTTTAGCCAAAATGAGGGAAAACTATATGTCATATCAAAGGTCGCATCGACCCGATCTAAAAAGAGCCTAAGGGCCACCATGTCAGAGCCCAAGGGCCACCCTAAAGAGCCTCGGGGCCGATTAAAAGCCTAAGGGCCAATGCGTAAAAGCCCAAGGGCCAGCTTAAAGAGCCTCAGAGCCAATTTAAAAACCTAAGGGTCGATGAGCTCGAGTCAAAACTTGAATCGAGGAATGAGCCCTAAATAGTTAACTATCAATTACTGCCAATTTCTCATCGAGAACGAAAACCTAGGGGTTTTTATTTTGAAGTCCAACTCATCGGAATGATTGTTGGCAAGCATCGAAATTCAAAACAAAAGCAATAACACAAGCAAGTTGTAAAAACCAAAGCGTTTTTTATAAACAATACAAAGATACATATACAACGCTCTCATAGAGAGGCCCTATACAATGAATCAGAAAGAAAAAACCTAGTCAACGCTCGAGGACTTAATTTTTCTGCCCATCGGGGACTATGCCCTCACCAGATCCCTCGACACTAGCTCCCTCACCGGCCTCATCCTCGTTATATTCAGTTTCAGAAACGAGGAACTTGGCATCGAACTCATCTGTGTTGGCCTGCTCTATCTCCTCCGAGAGAGCGAAGCCCCTGGAATTATTCTCCTTGAGGGTTTCCCAACGGGATTTACATCGGACATAATCATTGCTTTGTCTCTCTCGATCGGAAGCCTCCCACAACTTTCATACGAGCTCCAGCAGCATTTTTCAAATAGATGGCCACCTTCTTATCGGCCTTTGCTCGGACCTCTTCGGCTTCGGCTTCGGCTTCAGCTCGAGCATCCATGAATTCGGCCTTCATCTTCGAAAGGTATGTCTCGAGCTTAGACATCTTGCTCGTCTAAATTGAGCTGCTTTCTCGAGCATTACTGTCATGACCCAAATCCTAATTTAGGTCGCGATGGCGCCCAACAGCGGGATTAGGCAAGCCAATATGAATTACACTAAGGGTTACCCTTCCCATGTGATTAAATAAGTCAATATTTACCAGTTTTAAACAATTAAACATGATAATAGCTTGATACGAAAATAAAATCATAACAATATATGGCCAAGATAAAACGTATGTATGGATATACAACCCAAAACCCAAAATATACACTACGTGTGTTCCAGGAACTAGTGTCACGAGTGTCACGGGCAACTAGAGGAATATACAAGATACATATATATACAAATCCACAGTCTGGATGAAATAGACAGGGAAAATAACAAAGGAACTTCAGGGTGCTGCTAGGAGGTCGCCAGGAAGAGCAGATCACCGTGAGGTCTAATCACACAAATCAGTGTCTAGCACCGGCCCGATAATCAGATGTACCAGCCTCCGGACATGTACAATAAAGTAAAGAAGAAGAAGAAGTGCAGCATGAGTACATAAATAAATATGTACCCAGTGAGTATCCCGTCTAAACTCGAAGGGGTAGTGACGAGGGGTCGACTAGATACTCACTAAGGTCCAGCAATATAATATAAAAAAAGAGATGTGGCTAAAACAGTAGGCATGTGAAGCAAAAATCAACAAGTACATAAGCAAATAATGTAATCCAAGTAAAAACTGAAAAATGACCTGCAAGTGCCAAACCTCCATTTACACAATACCTGTCAATCCCACTAGGTGCGACTCAAACTCAATTTATAATAAAATACTAGAGCAAGACAACCGGCCGGAGTCATAAGGGTGGTCATAAGGACTGAGGTCCTAAGCTACCCATGATCGCGATTCATACCGGCAACTCGTGTGCTACCTCGATAATGATAAGCTCCCCACGATCGCGAATCTTACTTGCGACTCGTGTGCTGACTCGATAATGATAAGCTACCCACAATCGCGAATCTTTCCTGCGACTCATGTGCTGACTCGATAATGATAAGCTCCCCACGATCTTGAATCTTACATGCGACTCGTGTGCTGACTCGATAATGATAAGCTCCCCACGATCGCGAATCTTACCTGTGACTCGTGTGCTGACTCGATAATGATAAATGCATATATATATATATATATATATGTGTGTGTGTGTGTGTATGTGTGTGTGTGTGTGTGTATAGGTTTATATGTGTACCGACTCAACAGTGAACCCGACAGGACCGTTCCAATACCACTGTAGCCAATTGGGATTGAAATCATAATATTTCACCTTTTCATGCCATCTCAACAACAATCACAACTTGCAATACATACAAGGTACAAATAAGGCACATAGAGGCATGCTCGTGAATCCTAAAGCAACCCGACATAGCGATATAGTCTCCACGTACGGACTCACGTCACTTGGTACGTACGCGGCCCCCACAACATGTACACATAACAAATAAGGAACATATGGGGACGTTTCCCCCTTACGAGGTTGGAAAGGAGACTCACCTCGTGATGAAATCACTCCTCAAATCAAGGATGCGCCCGCAATCTCCGAAGTCTACCCTCGATGGCTCACAACTAGCCAAATATAGCGTAATTGAATCAATTTAAGTTCGAAGAAGAAGAATAAACCAACAAACCAAAATTAGGCATTCCTGAAGGATTTTGTAATTTCAACCCCGGGCCCACGCGCTCGGATTTCAGAAATTCTTGAAGGAATCACTTACCCAAAGCCTTAGGATCATGATTATGTGATTTATACTTGAATTCATAACAAGAATTGAATAGTTCACCAAATTCCCAAAAATCCTCTTTACTACACCCAAGATCTAGGTTTTACTAAGATTTAGTAGCTAATTCCCTTGTTAATTCACATATTAGACTAGACAAACAGAGTGAAATTACTCACCTTTGGTGGACTTGGTCATGGCAGGTTTTCCCCAAGCTTGAGAGCTCTTTAATGGAGGTTGATTGAGAAAAAGATGAAGGAAATCCGTGTTTTGACATTTAAATACAGGCTGCCTATAGGGGTTCCCTGGGACCGCACCTGCGAGGTAATGGCCGCACTTGCGAGAAATAACCGAGGGAGCTGGGTTCGCACCTGCGAAGTTGGGGGCCGCACCTGTGGAAGTTGCGCACCTGCGAGGCTGGGACCGCAGAAGCGGTCCCGCACCTGCGACTGGGCAACCGCACCTGCGGTCGCACCAGCTACAGCTACACCAACAGTATTTTTAGCTGGTTTTTGGCCTCGTGCAGGGTCTGGGAGGCACCTGGGTCAACCCGAGCCGCGGTCCAAATATACCATCAAGTCCCAAATCATTGTACGGACTTTCTCAAGCCCATGGAACACTCAAAACAAAGCTAAAACTCAAAATCACATCCCAAAACCCCTGAATTCATAACTTAAGACTTTCAAACTCTAGATTTCGATAATGATGCGCTGAACCGACCTATAGAACTCGGAATGACTTCAAATTTGCAAACAAGTCATAAATGACCATACGGAACTATTCCCGGTCCCGCAATTCCGTTCAGACCTCGATAGCATAAAATCACACCCAAACCAAATTTTAAACATAAGGAAATAGGCCAACCTTAAAGAACCAGGTGTTCCTAAATCACTCAAACCATTCCCGAATCCGGATCCACCCGTCCCCGCGAGTCATAAAGCACGAATAGCCACTATGGAAGGTTTCATTTAAGGGAACGGGATCCTAATACGCAAAATGACCAGCCTGGTCGTTACATTCTCCCATCTTATACAAACGTTCATCCTCGAACGGGTCTAGAATCGTACTCGGTGTGTCGAATAGTTGTGGATATCTGCTCCGCATGTCCTCCTCGGACTCCCAAGTCGCCTCCTTAACTGGTTGGCCCCTCCACTGAACCTTAACTGCAAAAACTGTCTTGGACCTCAACTGGCGGTCCTGTCTGTCAATAATAGTTACTGGCTCCTCCTCGTAGCCCAACTTCTCATCTAACTGAATCGTGTTGTAATCGACTACGTGGGAGAAGTCGACGTGATACCTCTGAAGCATGGATACGTGGAAAACCGAGTGAACTCCTGATAAGGTTGGAGGTAAAGCAAGCTCATAAGCGACCCCTCCCACTCGCATCAACACCTCGAATGGACCTATAAACCTAGGGCTCAGCTTGCCCTTCCTCCTAAATCTCATGATACCCTTCATCGGCGAAACCTTCCGCATAACCTTATCTCCCTCCATAAATGCTACATCACGCGCTCGCTGATCTGCGTAACTCTTCTGTCTAGACTGAGCTGTGCGGAGTCTCTCCTGAATGATCTTCACCCTATCCAAAGCATCTCTCACCAGATTTGTTCCATATAACTTGGACTCGCCAGGCTCAAACCACCCGATAGGAGAACGACATCGTCAACCATATAAAGCCTCGAATGGATCCATCTCGATGCTGGACTAATATCTGTTATTGTATGCAAACTCCGCCAAAGTGCAAGAATTGGTCCCACTGACCGCCAAAATCAATCACACAAGCCCTGAGAATATCCTACAAAATCTGAATTGTACGCTCTGACTGGCCATCAATCTGAGGGTGAAATGCTGAACTGAGGTCTATCTAAGTGCCTAACTCGCTGTGCAAAGCCCTCCAGAAGTGCGAAGTGAATTGTGGACCTCGATCTGATATAATAGACACCGGCACACCATGCAACCGGACTATCTCTCGAATATAAATATGAGCCAGCCTCTCTGTAGTGTAAGTGGTAGACACATGAATGAAATGCGCCGATTTGGTCAATCTATCCACAATGACCCAAACCGCGTCAATATTCCGCAAAGTCCGAGACAACCCAACCAAGAAGTCCATAGTGATGCGCTCCCATTTCCACTCAGGAATGGGCATCGGCTGAAGTAAGCCTCCTGGCCTCTGGTGCTCGTACTTGACCTGTTGACTATTGAGGCACCTAGCCACATACTGCATTATATCCTTCTTCATCCGCCTCCACCAGTAATGCTGCTTCAAACCAAGATACATCTTCGTCGTTCCTGGTTGAACAGAATACCGAGAACTATGCGCTTCTGCTAGAATCTTCTCCCTAAAGCCATCAATATCAAGAACACACAATCGGCCTTGGAGTCTCAGAACACCATCCTCGCGCAAAGTAACCTCTTTGGCCCTACCCTGGACCACCGTATCCCGAAGCTCTGCAAGACGTGGATCATCAAACTGTCGAGCCTTAATCTCCCCCAATAATGAAGACGGAGCAACTACATGAGCCAAAACTCGACGAGGCTCCGGAAGGTCCAATCTCACAAGGCGATTGGCCAAGGACCGAATGTCCAAGGCTAAAGGTCTCTCCTCAGCTGCAATGTAGGCCAAGCTACCCATACTCGCTGCCCTCCTGCTCAAAGCATCTGCTACTACATTCGCCTTGCCCGGGTGATACAAAATAGTGAGATCATAGTCTTTTAACAACTCAAGCCATCTCCGCTGCCTCTGATTAAGGTCCCTCTGCTTAAAAAAATGTTGCAAACTGCGGTGGTCAGTGTAGACCTCACATGACACACCATACAAATAGTGCCGCCAAATCTTCAAAGCATGAACAATCGCCGCCAACTCTAAGTCATGCACATGATAATTCTTTTCATGAACCTTCAGCTGGCGCGAAGCATAAGCAATAACCTTGCCATCCTACATAAACACACATCCCAACCCGACGCGTGAAGCATCGCAATATATAGTATACATCCCAAACGCAGAAGGTAATGATAGAACTGGTGCTGAGGTCAATGCTGACTTGAGCTTCTGAAAGCTCGCCTCACACTCGTCGGACAATCGAAAAGGGGCATTCTTCTGGGTCAATATAGTCAATGGAGCTGTAATAGAGGAGAATCCCTCCGCAAGCCATCGATAATAGCCTGCTAGACCCAGAAAACTCCTAATCGCCGAACCTGAAGTAGCACGCGGCTAACTCTGAACGGACTCAATCTTCTGCGGATCAACCTTGATACCCTCTCCAGATACCGCATGCCCCAAGAATGCCACAGACTCTAACCAGAACTCGCACTTGGAGAACTTAGCATATAGCTTCTGCTCTCGCAAGGTCTGAAGCACAACTCTCAAGTGCTGCTCGTGCTCACCAAGTCTCCGTGAGTAGATCAATATATCGTCAATGAAGACAATAACGAAGGAGTCGATAAACGACGTGAACACCCTATTCATCAAGTCCATAAATGCTGCTGGGGCATTAGCCAAGCAGAAGGACATCACTGGAAACTCATAATGGTCATATCTGGTGCGAAATGCAGTCTTCGGAACATCAGAAGCTCGATTCTTCAACTGGTGATAACCCGATCTCAGATCAATCTTAGAAAACACCCGAGCACCTGCAACTGGTCAAACAAATCATCAATACGCGGCAGAGGATACTTGTTCTTGATGGTCACCTTATTCAACTGACAATAGTCAATGCACATCCACATAGACCCATCCTTCTTCTTCACAAATAAGATCGGAGCACCCCACGGTGACACACTCGGCTTGATGAACCCCTTGGCCAACAACCCCTCAAGTTGCTGCTTCAACTCATTTAGCTCCTTAGGAGCCATACGATAAGGGGGAATGGAAATAAGCTGAGTATCTGGAGCCAAATCAATACAGAAGTATATATCTCGATCTGGAGGCATGCCTGGAAGATCTGAAGGAAACACATCTGGGAACTCTCGAACAACAGGCACTGAATCAATGGTAGGAGACTCGGTGGTGGTGTCCCGCACAAAAGCAAGGTAAGCTAAGCAACCTTCTCGACCATGTGCCGAGCCTTCATAAAGGAAATGACCTGACTGAATGCACTAACTGAAGAACCCTTCCACTCTAACCTCGACGACTCAGGCATGGCTAATGTAATTGTCTTGGCATGGCAATCCAATACAGCATGATAAGGAGATAGGCAATCCATGCCCAAAATAACCTCGAAATCAACCATATTGAGCAATAACAGGTCGGCTCTGGTCTCAAGCCCACAGAAGGTAATCACACAATATCGGTAGACCCGGTCTACTACCATAGAATCGCCCACAGGAGTGGACACATACAAAGGAGAACCCAAGGACTCACGAGGAACATCAAGAAAATGAGCAAATAATGCAAAAACATATGCGTACGTAGACCCTGGATCAAATAATACTGAAGCCTCCCTACCACAGACTGGAATAATACCTGTAATCACAGCGTCTGCGGCCACTACGTCTGATCTGGATGGAATAACATAGAATCTTGTTGTAGCACCTGAAGAATGAATTCTCCCAAAATGAGCTGGAGCTAACTGATCCTCTCTTGACTGGCCTCCCCCTCTAGGACGGCCGCTACCAACCTGACCCCCACCCCTAGGTGGTCGAATTGCTGGTGCTAAAATCATAGGTTGGTGACTCTACTGCACGGTCTTTCCCTGATAGTGGGAGCAATCCCTCCTTACGTGGCCTAAGTCCCCACACACGTAGCATCTCAAATGTGACATATCCTGATGTCCTGTGGAGTAAGAGTCCCAAATGGCCAGAGTGGGATGAGAGTCATCTGACATAGCACTCAAATAGGAACCGGAGATTCTCTGATGACTGGAGTAACCACTAGATGAACTGTGGATGGCTGGAGACCGGTAGGAGCGCTCTGGAATGGCGCTGAACTAAGGCCTCACTGGAACACCCCTGGGAGGTAGTGTAGGTGCTGCATATGAAGGCCTACTGAACTGACCACCTCCGAACTGACCCCTGCCCCTAGCTGGAGTGCCCCTGAAGTCACCTAAGAGTCTGGCCCTCATGTCCTGCTGACCCTGCTGACCCTGCAGACCCTGCTCCATGCTCCTCATTCGGTATCCCTCAATCCGTTAAGCTATCTCGACTACAAGCTGATACGGGGTACCCATCTCTACCTCTTTGGCCATAGAGGTCCTGATACCTAGGTGTAAGCCTGCCACAAACCGCCGCACCCTCTCGGCATCAGTGGGAAATATCATGAGAGCATGGCGGGATATCTCTAAAAATCTCGCCTCATAATCAGTCACGAACATTTGCCCCTGCTCTAACCGCTCAAACTGACCCCCGAAGCTGGAGGAATGTATCTATCCACAGAAATAGCTGAGTAAACTGACTCCACGTGACAGGAGAAGAATCTGTTGGCCTGCTAAGAACATATGACTGCCACCAGCGGCGAGCTCGACCCTCAAGCTGAAATGTAGTGAAGTCTACCCCATGCGACTCAAATATTCTCATGTTGTGTAGTCTGTCCCTGCACCTGTCAATGAAATCCTAGGCATCCTCGCCCCGATCACCACCAAAGACTGGAGGGCAAAGCCGGGTCCATCTATCTAGCATCTTCTAATAGTCTCCCTCTGCAACTAGCCTGGGATCTGGCTGTCCTACTATAGGCTGAACTCCATCCACGGGCGATTTACCCGGAGTGTGATGTGCTGATGCCTGTCCAGTGGCCTGAGCGGTAGGGATCTGAACTCCCCCTCCCGCCTGGGAAGTGGCAGGATCTGCTGGAAGTATGCCTGCCTAGGACATGGTGTCCATGAATCTCAACATGCGGCCCATGACCTCCTGGAAGCCTAGCATCGTCATAAAGTCCGCTGGAGCAGGAGCAACGAGAGGCAACTCATCCTGCTCTTCCATAATAGGATCCTCAAGTGGTATAACTGGAATAGCTCTGGGACGCCCTCGTCCCCTGCCTCAGGCAGGTGCCCTACCCCTGCCCCTACCACGGCCTCAAGCGGCGGGGGTAGCATCCTCTCCCAGATCAGGAACATGAAAAGTACGCGTCCTCACCACTTGTGAGAGAGTAGAAGATCAAATTTGAGTACATCATCGGTTGCACGATAGGATATGAACAAAGAGGAGTTTCTTAACACCCTATAGCCTCCTGAAGATAAGTATAGACGTCTCCGTACCGATCCGCAAGACTCTACTGGGTCTTCCCGTGACTCGTGAGACTACGTGAACCTAAGGCTCTGATACCACCTTGTCACGACCCAAATCCTAATTTAGGTCGCGATGGCGCCCAACAGCGGGATTAGGCAAGCCAATATGAATTACACTAGGGGTTACCCTTCCCATGTGAATAAACAAGTCAATATTTACCAGTTTTAAACAATTAAACATGATAATAACTTGATACGAAAATAAAATCATAACAATATATGGCCAAGATAAAACGTATGTACGGATATACAGCCCAAAACCCAAAATATACACTACGTGTGTGCCAGGAACTAGTGTCACGAGTGTCACGGGCAACTAGCGGAATATACAAGATACATATATATATACAAATCCACAGTCTGGATGAAATAGACGGGGAAAATAACAAAGGAACTTCAGGGTGCTGCTAGGAGGTCACCAGGAAGAGCAGCTCTCCGTGAAGTCTAATCACAAAAATCAGTGTTTAGCACCGTCCTGATAATCATATGTACCAGCCTCCGGACTTGTACAATCAAGTGCAAAAGAAGAAGAAGTGCAGCATGAGTGCATAAATAAATATGTACCCAGTGAGTATCCCGTCTGAACGCGAAGGGGTAGTGACGAGAGGTCGACTAGATACTCACAAAGGTCCAGCAATATAATATAAAAAAAGAGATGTGGCTAAAACAGTAGGCATGTGAAGCAGAAATAAAAGAGTACATAAGCAAATAATGTAATCCAAGTAACAGCTGAAAAATGACCTGCAAGTGCCAAACCTCTATTTACACAATACCTGTCAATCCCACTATTTGTGACTCCGACTCAAGTGATAATACAATACCAGAGCAAGACAACCAACCGGAGTTATAAGGGAGGTCATAAGGACTAAGGTCATAAGCTACCCACGATCGCGAATCATATCTGCGACTCGTGTGCTGACTCAATAATGGTAAGCTCCCCAAGATCGCGAATCTTACCTGTGACTTGTGTGCTGACTCAATAATTATAAGCTACCCACGATCGCGAATCTTACTTGCGACTCGTGTGCTGACTCGATAATGATAAGCTCCCCACGATCGCGAATCTTACCTGTGACTCGTGTGCTGATTGAAATCATAATAGTTCACCTTTCCATGCCATCTCAACAACAATAACAACTTGCAATACATACAACGTACAAATAAGGCACATAGAGTCCTAAAGCTACCTGACATAGCAATATAGTCGCCACGTACGGACTCTCGTCCCTTGGTACGTACGCGGTCCCCACAACATGTACACATAACAAATAAGGAACCTATAGGGACGTTTCCCTCTTACGAGGTTGGAAAGGAGACTCACCTCGTGACGAAATCACTCCTCGAATCAAGGGTGCGCCTGCAATCTCTGAAGTCTACCCTCGACGGCTCATAACTAGCCAAATATAGCGTAATTGAATCAATTTAAGATCGAAGAAGAAGAATCAACCAACAAACCCAAAATTAGGCATTCTTGAAGGATTTTGGAATTTAAACCCCGGGCCCACACGCTCGGATTTTGAAATTTCTTGAAGGAATCACTTACCCGAAGCCTAAGGATCATGATTATGTGATTTATACTTGAATTCATAACAAGAATTGAATAGTTCACAAAATTCCCAAAAATCATATTTACTACACCAAGATCTAGGTTTTACTAAGATTTAGTAGCTAATTCCCTTGTTAATTCACATATTAGACTACAGAAACGGAGTGAAATTACTCACCTTTGGTGGACTTGGTCGTGGGCAAGTTTTCCCCAAGCTTGAGAGCTCTTTAATGGAGGTTGAGTGAGAAAACAATGAAGGAAATCCGTGTTTTGACATTTAAATACAGGCTGCCTACAGGGATTTCCGCACCTGCGACCCTAGGACTGCACCTGCGGGAAATGGGCGGGGGAGCTGGGTTCGCACCTGCGTAGTTAGGGGCCGCACCTGCGGTCCCGCTCCTGCGGAAAATGGTCCGCACCTGCAGAAGCTGCACACCTGCGAGGCTGGGACCGCAGGAGCGGTCTTGCACCTACGGTTGGGCAACCGCACCTGCGGTCACACCAGCTACAGCTGCACCAGCAGTGTTTTTAGCTAGTTTTTGGCCTCATGCGGGGTCCGGGAGGAACCTGGGTCCACTTGAGCCCCCGTCCAAATATACCAACAAGTCCCAAATCATTGTACGAACTTGATCGAGCCCACGTAACACTCAAAACAATGCTAAAACTCAGAATCACATCCCAAAACCCCTGAATTCATAACTTAAGACTTACAAACTCTAGATTTATATAATGATGCGCTGAACCGACCTATATTACTCGGAATGACTTCAAACTTTGCAGAAAAGTCATAAATCACCATACGAAACTATTCTCGGTTCCGGAATTCCGTTCGGACCTTGATAGCACAAAATCACGTCCCAAACCAAATTTCAAACATAATGAAATCCTGATTTTCATTTCGGGCGCTGAAATGCTCCCGGGTCATCGAAAACCCGAGCCGAACATACGCCCAAGTCCAAAATCATCATTCGGAGCTACTAGAGCTGTCAGAACTCGATTCCGAGGTAGTTTGCTCAAAATGTTGACCGAAATCAAACTTGGCCAAATAGGCCAACCTTAAAGAACCAGGTGTTCCTAAATCACTCAAACCATTCCTGAATCCTGATCCACCCATCCCCACGAGTCATAAAGCACGAATAGACGCTATGGAAGGTTTCATTTAAGGGAACGAGATCCTAATACGAAAAATGACCTGTCTGGTCGTTACAATTACGAAGTATTATTTCGAGGGCGGAGGCCTTAGGCAAGGCATTCCTTTGGCCGCAACCTGAGCATCTATCTGTGTCTTCAATTTGTTGCATTAAAAATTGGCCTGGCCGACTTGCCCCATTTCCACCGCCTCCGTCTTTCTCTGCAACTGAGATACCGAAATGTTAGCTTCCGAAGATGGGAGAAGAAGCATGTATTCCCTCAAATAAAGGTTACCTGTTTCTTGAGGTTGCCTTCGCAATCGTGACTTCGATTCAACTCTGATCGAAGGTGTATCAACGTTTTTGCATTCTTGTCACAAAGAAGCCTGAGAGATTTCTCCCCATCCAAAGATTTCGGCAATCTAGCTTCACAACGAAGCAACTCATACTTGAGTTTGTCGCAGGCCTGTGATAAAGAAGGTTCAGTTAAAAGGATGAAAACGCAAAGCTGAAAAGCCAAAAGATCACCAAAGCTCACCACAGAACAAAGTCGCTGAGCCTCCCCAAAAATCGAGTGCGCGTCTGCTGGTCTAGTCTCATCGGCCCAGTTGAACCACCCTGTAAGGGGACGTGATCATTCGGGACTCCGCTCGACTTAGGTGGCCCCTGGCACCGAAAATCCCTCGAAGTACCTTCGAAGGGAGAAGAAAATGGTGGTAAAGGACCTTCACTCCTCCCCCCTTGTTGAACCTCTCCCTCGTGGCCAGAAGCCCCGGGTCTAACATGCTTGACAGCCTCGGGAGATAATGTCACGCCACAAAAATCGAGGACGAGATCGGCGCCTGACCAAATGAACCCCATCAAGCAGACCTGGATTGCCTTTCCTACCCAACGTATTGCCCCGTGTTCCTAACGTTCATTATTTCATGTGAGTTAGACAATCTAGATTCAAAGTACAATTTACAACATGATTCCATTTTTCCTCTTTTAACTTTCAACAATAGATAGTCCAAAACATACAAGTTACATAAAACGTTTCTGATTTACAATCCAAATTTACGAGTGAGTACAACTACCGCTCAAAATATACATATATATATATATATATATATATATATATATACATACAACCCACACAGTGTCTACGGAGCCTCTAAAAGTACTAGGAGTTTTTAGATAAACTTTCCGGCAACAAGGCCCCGGCTATACCTTTCACAACATAAGAAAAAGAGAATGATGTAGTACACACACGACCCCAAGAGAAAATGGGGCTCACCAGAATTGCTGAAAATATGAGGAGGAGGCACGACTAACGACGGGCTGAGCTACCTTCTATGGAACCACCTACACCCATATAAAAGATGTAGAGCCCCCGACAAAAAGGACGTTAGTACCATTTAATAGTACTAGAATGTATAAACAAACTTTACTCTAAGTAATATCAAGTAATGCACAGATAGAAGGCAGTTAACGAACCAACAAGTATTGCACAGAGATACAGAGACAAACACAATTGAGAGTTTCACAGATTCTTGTTTCACCACAATAACATTCCACCCTTATTCCTTCTCAACAATCCACCCTTATTACTTCCTGTTGCGGCGTGCAACCCAATCCCGCCGGACAATCACATTTCAGCCTTATTGCATTCTATTGCGGCGTGCAACTCGATCCCACCGGACAATCACATCCCCACCCTTATTACTTCGTGTTGCGGCGTGCAACCCGATCCCACCGTACAATCATATTTCACAGCAACAATAACAACCCACAATTTACTCACAAGGCTTCATATCATCAAGAGTACAATTTCATAACAATCAGACAATCATGTGTTCACAATAGTCTTTATCAATCAATAATTCCATCACAAAGATTTTCATCCACAAGAATATAAAATTCATTACATCCAACAATCCGCATAAAATCAAGCCACCATAAACCTTGCCAGACAATGAGGCATGTACAATATTTCCATGGTCGTTTAGTCTGATTAAATCAATTCGTAACTCCTTTTAATTACTTGTTACACAGCCCTTAGCACTCAGATACATTCACACATTTGGGTTTGTTACCATTCTTTTATACAAACATATTCAAGCACTTTAACGAATCTTGCACATGATAGAGTAATTACAAAGAAATCATATTCCACAATTTCAATTAACATGATAATCGACTAAGAGAATCAGAGAATGAAATCTTACACCTCAATACTTGAGAACAATCAATTCACATATACTCAGCAAGCAACTCATACTGAACGCTCGGACACCAACAAGGTGACTCTACGAAGATTAAAGTTATCCATACATACCTTGTGTCGAATTTCCCCTTTAATTTGTATCACAATTCACAAAACCGTCTAGCACCGTCAATCTATTCCACAATGTGACGTATTTCACTTCGAATTAGGAATCTTGAATTCAATTGGAAATTTTATCAAACACTATGTGACCCCCTTAGATTACTAACCCCCTTTTTGAGAATAACTTCCCAAACTTGTTTTCCCTTTTACTAGATTACCGAGTTTAACTCACATGCATGCAAGGTTTCAACTTTCACTTTCAAGAACTAACCTATGGGTGTTTCATTCTTAACCATAATCTGAGAAATTGGGGAAAATAGGGTGAAGACATACCTCTTTGAGTGAAGAAGATGACAATAACTCGATAATTTACGGGCTTGAGTGATTTTGGAAAATCAAAATGGATGATGTTGAAACCTTCCTTCTTTCAAGAACTCTCTGTTTCTCTCTCTAATTTTGTTCAGAAAATCGTTAAAAATGAAGGGGAGTGGTGCTTTATAAGACAGGGGGTCGGGTTTTAAATTTAGAAAATAGGAGCCCCGACATAGAAATGCGGTCAGGAATGCGATCGCATTCCTGCTATGCGGTCCGCATTTCTGTCGTAGAAATGGCCCCGAAATGGGCCAAAATTGGAAAACAATATGCCCAGGTATGCAACCACTATGCGGTCCGCATACTTGTTATGCGATCGCATAACCTCCCTCACAAAACCATGGGGCAAGAATGCGACAACTATGTGGTCCACATTCCCAAAATGCGATCGCATTCTGGGCCGCATAGTTGTCCTTAATTTGGATGGAAGCCTGATCATGTATGCGACCATTATGCGGTCCGCATACACGTTATGTGATCGCATAGTGCATTGCATAACATCACAATTCTGGAAAAATTTATCTTTTAAGTTTCGGGGTACTTTTTACTCAAGATAGGTCCGTTTTAAGAATTTCTACAGTTATAACAGCACAGGGACCTATTCGGGCATTATTTTAGACATAGAATTCTACGGGTCTTTAAAGATATCTCAGTTCAAGCTGTCGAAGTGGAGCCATCCCCTTCGGTTACATTGCCGTCCATGTATCGGCCAATGAATATAAGATCTTCCGAGCAGTTGTATCCTCTTTGCGCCTCAGGGTAGGCCCCGCTTCACTATGAATACCCTCGTCCCTCGAGGATCCTTTCCATTTGTTATCCTTGCTCGGCTCCGAAGTTGACGGTCCTTCATCCTCCCAGTGGGGCACGATCTCATCTCGGTGAAGTCGCCAATACCTGCGATAACAGGATATACGCGTAAAGGAAAACATTCCTCAAAAACGAAACCATAGAGCACTTACCGTAATGTTTTGCCTCTCATTTTCCCTCCGACAAATATCGCCACTTGTGCTCGTCATAAGTCGATGAGGCTGCCAATTTGCTGATCCAACCCAAAAGATCAAGGACTTTATTTGGCAACCACGGGACCTCGATGAAGGAGGAAAAGAAACATTCGCATGAACCCTGGAAAAGTTGAGAACAAAAGGCACTAAAGTACGACGTAATACTTACGTTTGAAGTTCAACTTTTCAGGGAATGGCAGGAACTCCGCAGGAATGATGTCAATAGTCCTCAATCGAATAAAACGACTAATCCATCCTCGATCCTGATCCTCGTCGTTACTGGCAATAAAAGGCTTGGTGGATCGGCGTCGTAATGTGATCAGACCTTGATAATGCAGAGGTCGATACAATCTTATAAGGTGGCTAAGAGTGAACTCGAGCTTAGTCTTTTAAGTAAAAACCTCATCATCAGCACGATCCGCCAGAAGGACGAATGGATCTAAGCCAAAGTGACTCGATACCTTTGATAGAACTCGAGCACGAGTCGGTCGAGAGGACCCAACGTAAAAGGTTACGTGTACACATTCAAAAACCCCTCTACGTGGGCCATAATATGTTCACCTTGAGAGGGTATCTGCAACGTCACCTTTTCTCCCCTCTGCAGTCTCTCCTCACAGCCTCGATGTGTCCCTCTTCTATTAATCAAATGAACCTCTATGCATGCTCTCGATGGCCCGAAACATCGAGAGGTTTCTCTAGCGTAAAATATTTCATCGAGATGAAACAGCTCGATGTTAGTTCGCCAAACGCCGACGGTGTACCATCGGCCGGGCGGGAAGCCGAGAAGGAACTTCCCTCTTCCTGATGAGTAAATTTGGGCATGGAAGCCATGACTCCTTTGGAACAAGAAAATGAAGATTGATATTCAGGCAAAAGCTTTAAATTGAGATGGCGGAAGAACTGGTGCAAGAAAGGGAACTCTGTAGAGAAAGTTAGTTTCACAAAGTAGCAAATCCCTCAATGAAAGGAAAGCAAATATATATAAGAAGAGCGGCGCCTATTTATTTACTTTGATAGCCTATAAATTCTGAAAAGGCAATTATGATGTTTTGGGAAATGTACTGACGTGGCCACTTTGGTCATTTCACCGTCATCTCACAGAAATAACGTCACTGCCTAGTGTTCGAGGGATCGAGGAGTCAAATCGACCCCTTACCAACCCGACCTCGGGAAGGTATGCGATTGAAATTAGAACAGCCCGACCTCAAGGGTCTTTGTTACACCAAGATCCGTATCGAAGGAGTTAAATTCAAATTCGAAGCTTTACTTTTACATAAACACTAAAAGGCAAAACTTTGAAGATAGTAAATAAGAGAATCCTTTGAATTCCAAAAATATATTTACAAGACTCCCCCCCCCCCCCAGCTGCC